>APFE031081042.1:0-31453 GCA_000404065.3 Pinus taeda | reverse complement strand
CACTGCAAGTTTGACTGAAGACTCTAATTGCAAACCTTTGCAATTGAGGACACTGGCCACCAAATGACTCCCACCAATGTGCTGCAAAGAAAAAAGACATTAATTAGTAACATAGTTTATAATTTGAATTGTAAAGAACGTAAACAATTTTAACTTGAAAAGAAAAACAAATTGGAAATTGGAATTGCTTACCTGGTTGGTCCACATCTCTTGCCATCTTTGCCAAAAGTACCACTTGCCATGTTGAAAACAGTAAGCTGTCTATGTATTTCCAACTGGTCTACATGGCTAGGGACCATGCGCTCCAAGCAATCAATCAATCTAGCTCTGACCTCCCCATCATGCAGATCTCCTAGCCGATTTTTATAGTGATACTTTGGGTTCAAAAAATACCAAGCTGCATGTGTAGGACGATGGAGTTGATTGTTCCATCTGTTATCAATGATCTTCCATATACGGCCATATTTAGCTAACCTGTCCTTGTAAGCTGCCCGTATCTGCTCCTTTGCCTGATCCATAGCCTCATAAATGTAGCCCATGGCCAATTTTTCCCCATCCACCAACCTTAGCACCTTAACAAGGGGCTTGGTAATTTTCACAACCTCTAGAGACCTTTTCCAAAAATAAGTGTCTAACACTTTCTTTTTGGTGTCTTTTCCATCTGGTCTACGAGCCCACCGAGATTCAGACCATTTTTTAGAGGAAAACATTTTCTGCAAGCTTTTATGTTGACCATTGAGACATTGCAACGTGAGGAAGTGAGTTGCAAATCTTGTAATTACAGGGTAACAAGCTCTCTGCCCCCAGTGTGTTTCCTCATTAGGCTCAATACCCATGAGTGGTTGTAAATGTATTTTGTAATGCACTTGGCATGCTCTATAGTGTTTTTTACCCACTCCACTTTGCATATATCCTCAAGCATGAGGTCTATGCAATGTGTAGCACATGGAGACCAAAATATGGTCTTATATTTGGTTTCAAGCATCTTTCCAACAAGAACATAGTTTGAGGCATTATCAGTGATGACCTGCACAACACGCTGCTCCCCAACTTCCTGAATAATGTTATCCAAAAGCTCAAATAGAAGGGTTGCATCCTTTACCTTATCAGATGCATCAACTGATTTCAAAAACATGGTTCCTTGAGGGCAAGAAACAAGGAAATTAATGATAGTGCGGTTCTTTCCATCGGTCCATCCATCTGACATAATGGAACAACCTGTTTTGAACCATGAATCTTTAAACTCAACCAAATACTCATCAATGGAATATATCTCTTTTTGCAAAAGAGCTCCCCTCAAGTCATGCATACTAGGGCCTTTGAAGCCCTTTCCTACAACTATAACAGAGTCCCACATAGCTTGGTAATAAGGTGAGCGAGCAACATTAAATGGGATATCTGAATCATACCACCATCTAGCAATGTATTAATGAGAAGTTCCTTTGCATTGTCTTTTCCAATGTTGATCCAAAGTGGGTTGAGAACTTGGCTGGGATGAAGTGGGATTAGAAGAGGCAATGTTGGCAGAAGATGAGAAATAACTTTGGATGTTTGTTCTCTTTATTCCTTTTGATGGTTGGCCAACAGAAGGATGAACATAATGAAAGGGGTCATTGGTGGAAGGGATAGAAGAGGAGTCTTGAATCTCATAATCATCATACCCACTCTCTTTCATGGCTTCTAATAATTCCCTCTTCCTTGCAATGTCATCTTGGATGGCCTTCTCCCTAGCCTTATCCTCATAGAATTTTTCAAGCTTGGAAATGTATTCTGCCCTAATAGTACCTAACAGTGCATTTGGTGCATCACATGGCTTTACTTGGCCTCTTATCCCAGCCAAGTGTTGTTTCAACCTAAGAATACCCCCACCTCCAATAGATTTATGGCATAATTTGCATATCATTTTTCCATCAATTACATCACAATGAACCCATGCACTGTCCTTTCCTTTTGGAGCCATGTTTGCTTGAAATAATAACAATTTGCAAAGAAATCTACCATTTAAAAAAAAAATTGCAGCTAAAGGACATGGAAAACCAATGATAAATGTAGGAAAAAAAATGCACATGCAAGCTACAAAATTTGATAGCATAGAGCTAGAGAGTTCATAGCATAGATGATATATCATTGAAGTGAGAAGTTTATAGCACATAAAAAAAAATAATTCATGGACAACAGACTCAAACGAGGAATTTTCAAGTGCAAATCTTTACCTGGAAATGCAAACTAGCTTCCTTAGCCTCCTCTTGAAGATGGCAACTCCGCTGACAACTACACACTATCTCCAAAATAGCTCCAACTCCAACTCCAAGATGACTGCTTCAGCAAAAACTCAACACTCTCCAAGCTCACAAACAAACTCACAAACACTCACAAACACTCCAAATCAGTTGTGTGAGACAAATGAGAGTGAGAGGGGCCTTTTATAGGCTTGGAGAGGGTGTTTTTGGAGGGAAAACACCCTTAGTTCCCCCCCAAAACCCCTAAACCACAATGAAGAGTACACTTTTTGCAAGTTTCGGTGGGCATGCCTAAAACTGGCTGGTTTGATACAAACCAGCCGGTTCCGTCCTAAACCGGCCGGTTTTTCACCGGTTAGGGCAAAAAATGGGCGAATAGGCCTTTCCAACCGAGTTTTTTGGCCGGTTTAGACCGATGGCCTTGCTAACTGGACGGTTAGACCGGTAACCGGTTTTTTAAAACGGTTTTGAAAACTATGGCTGGGAGTCTCAACTTGCTCCTAGGTCTCTTGAATCAACCTCTTGGCCCACTTGATTCTCTTACTCCCTCTGTTGGTAGTCGCTAACTGACTAGCTGCTTCCACTCGTCCTGGTCTCTCCTCATTCTACAATGAGTTCTTGTCATCCTTCTATACGACCTACTTGCCACTTGGCTGAGATTTAATCTGTGGTACTGGCTAAGGCTCTTGCTTAGGTGTGAGAAGCTCCTCCTAAGGCAGTCCAACCTGCTCTAACTATGCTGCAGTTCATCCTCTTAGCCACCCTATTTTGCTGAGAGTTATGGTGTGCTATAATCTCTCTCCTAATGCCCTCCTTGGCACACACGTCCTTGAAAGCATTGGAGACATAGTCCCTGCCATTGTCACTCCTCAATGCTTTGATCTTCTTCCTGGTCTAGTTTTCTACCAAGCTCTTAAACTCCCTGAACTTGGAGAAGACCTCCTTTTTCATAAAGAAGATCCATGTTTTCTGAGAATAGTCATCTATGAAGGTGACATAGTACCTGGGTCTCATGAGGGATGGAGAAGAGAAGGGCCCACATATCTGAACGTATCAACTCCAAATTCCCTTTGGCTTTGTTGTTTCAGCCTTGAAAAGATGACTTGGAAATGTTGCCAAGTGTGCAAGTCTTACACACTTCATGCTGGTCAATACCACATGGTGATTTCCTTGTGGCTGTTTGCTGAAGGATTTTCAACACCCCATGATGCAAAATCCCCATGTGTCCATGCCAAAGCTCCCCCATGTCTCTGCCATGCTCATGCCCTGCCTTACTACTCAAGGTTGCGTCTGTCTCAACCTACAACTTGTAAATATTCTTCACCCTCACACCAATTTGCGTAATGGCTCCAGATGTTAAGTCCCTGAGGTAGGCCTTTCTTAAAAATGACATTGTAACCCTTGTCCTCAAGGGTGGAAATAAAAACAAGGTTCTTTTAAAGCCCTGGAACATAAATGACATCCTTGAGACGAAGAGGGTTTATTTGACTTCCTCTCAAAATTGACAGTACCCACGCCCTTGGTCAAGTACCTGCCATCATCTCCTAGTTCAATGTAAAGCGAGATGTCCTCTTTCAACTGGTTGGAATATTCCTTGTTCTTGGTTATGTGAAAGGATGCTCTAGAATCAATGTACCATACACCGCTGCCCTCTGAGCTTGCCATGCAAGCTGTCAATGAGAAATCCTTTTTGAATTGAGAATTAAACACATCTACCTCAACTAATGTTGCCACATGGCCCTTATTAGACCGCTTCTAACAGTTAAGACACTTAGTGGTGTTGACCACTCCATGTCAACTACCCTATAGCAACATACATTTTTTTCAAAGCACTCCATGTTGTTCGAGCAGTGAAGCAGTCTGAGATCATTATTATCTTTCAACAATTTGTCAAGTCATGTAAATCCAAATTCTGCAGCCCTGTGGGCCTTTATTGTAAAGATGATTCTAGTATGATTATAAAGCCATATAAAAATATCTAGGTAGCCTATGACTCTTAGCAAAGAGTCTCCTCTAGGGAGTTTTTTACCCTTTGCCAATTATTGACATTTCCGAACCCAAATAATTGACAATGTTTTTCTCCCACACATACCCCAAAGCTAGAGTGGGGCTCGATGATAAGGTCTTAGGTGAGCCATAGTGTTATAGAGTCTATGTAATTATCATACTAGATCATGTGTCTTGTGTTGCAAATTTTGGTTAAGTGTCCAAAATATAATTATTAAAATTCCCAACTGGTCATAAATTTAATAATTACTTTGGATGTAAATTATAAAATCATATGTTTGTAAAAGTCAGAGGGGGTAGAGTACTCATAATTACAACCTCTACCCCTCAACTTTGTGTTCAGACACTTTTTGAGGGTTGAAATTATGTCTATCATTTTTGGTTTTTTGACAAAAAACGACAAAAAATTAGCTAGAAAATGGTCAAAAAATTAAAATTGAGAAAAAATAAAATTCTCTCCAAGTGGAAAATCGAATTTTTGGAGAAGATGGTCTTTCTCGAGGAATAATTAAATTTGACAAACTCAATTCCAAGGTTGAAAAAACCACAAAAATTCGATGGGGCTAGAAAGTAATATTTTTTCAGGAAAAATCGAATTTCTGGGTTTAGTTGGTTGAAGAAAATTCGTGAGTCCAAAAGAAATTATTTTTCAAGGTCCTTCATCAAAGAAAAAAACAATTTTTTTTAAGAAAAATTGAACTTATAGACCAGGGTGGTTCAGTGAAAAGTGATTTTTTGAGGAAAAATATTCAAAATAATATTTTTTGGACTAAAAAAAAGAGTTTATTATGGAATTTGAATTTCTTCATCCAGATCAAGGGACAAGATTTAATTTTGGTATGGATCAAACATCTATTAGTTGTTATTTTCCAAGGATCAAGTCAAAATTGTGCAACTTCTTGGACCTAACCATTCTCTGCTTGGAAGGAGATCTAGAACTCTCAATTTTTTTATAAATTGAGCCAGAGGCTTCTCATTGTAACATGTTTGGATGGTGTATTTGTCTCTGAAATATTGTAAATTTATTTTTCTGATCAATGAAATCAAAGGCTTTGGGGGCAAGATTATGGTGTATCTCTTCAACTTGTTATGTCAAATCTATTTTGATTATGCTTTATAATTTCTACAAGGGCCTTAATTTGTTAAGTTCTTTAGCCATTTGGATTTGTAGTTGCTTGTTTGCACCTATATTTCGGTTGGAAGCATTGTTGATTAGCTAGATCTGGTGGATTCTTGTTTGAACCACTAGATCTTGTTGTTACCTTGTGACTTAACCCTTTTTGAATCTAACAAAAATATTCAAGGTGTGTAGAATTTTTTTTTTGGATCAAATTTGAGCATTGGAAGTAATCTTTGTTTGGGTCTTCATCTCCTCGAGCTGAGCGTTTGAAGTAATTCTTGCTTGAATCTTCATTGCCTTGGCACACAACAACAAAGAACCCATAATGTGGTTTTTCCAAAGGCTCATCATAAGATCAAATTCTTTTTTAAGGGTTTATTTTTTTAAAGGAAACATGTGGCTTTATATTATCAAACTAGAACATGGGACAACCCTTACATTCTCAAACTGTTCATCAACCACTGAAAACCAAAATTGGTCAAAATGATTATGCTGCTACCTTTCCTATATCCTATCGTACTTCTAACCAAGTTTATCATATATAGTCTCCAAAATAGGCCATTATATAACACTGATAAAAAAATAACGCTGAAAGAAGTCTACATTCCTGGAAATTGTCCATTTTCCATCTCGTTTCTATTTTTTGCCTGGTCTTGCACTGGGACCTCAGTTGCTGCCAGCTCCTCAGCCTCGCCTGGATTTTCCGCATCGGATTTGTTGTCGCTTAAATTGTACAAGCACGGTGCGACAAAGGCTGAGATCGAGCGTTGTCACTCTAATCCCGACCTCTCCGTTCTAGCTGTTTCCCAACAACACGCTGTGGGGGGTAGTCCCTATGGAATATGAAAATGCAAGACTCGTTGGCAACCAACGAGTTCGGGAAACACAATTGAATGGCCTCGCCATTTGGTTGATTTTAGCAAGTTAAGAGATTAGATTAAATTTATATATGAGACCAGAGCCTTATGGAGTCAACCACTTGCTTTAGATCAATTAAATACCAGGTGACCGAATGAACAATCACTGCTTAAATGCTTGACTATCCTATATGAAGTGCAAGTCATACCATCTAGTTGTGATGCAAGAACCTTGATTGATTTTAAATATATGCCTAGCTAAATGTGTCCCTTGATCCCTAGCTGTTTTGACGCTGTCTCGAAAGTAGGCGGCAGAGAGAAGTGAAGGTGAAGCAAGCAAAGGCTTGGTTAGTGATACCTCTCCTTGAAATCTAACGTACACGATGCCTCAGGCGCTGCAGATATTGTGGCTTTGATGACTGCAAGGTCAATGTTTTAACCACTAGAGAGGGTTTATCGTTCGCAAGCTACAAGATGAAGAGTGGCCCTATCTATTTATCAACCAAGCTTATGCTTGGAGTGAAGTTAATTAATGCACAACTAGGTCTAGAATGCAATGCAAGAAGGTTTGAGTGTTCTTGAGTTAAGATTTTTTATGATCTTAAGTACTTAGTTATGATTATCTTATGACAAGGAGTACTTATCAATGAATAAGAAGCAATCTTAAACACAAGGAGTGCTCAACTTTACTAGTGCCCACAAGATGCAAAGATATCTAAGAGATAATCTCTCAATTATTAGACAACCACAAGATAAACACTGTTAAAGAAAAGATCACCAATATGCTGAATATCCACAATAGATATCAACCATAAAACAATAATGACAATAATGGCAAGAAAGAGAGATTATAGTGCTTATCCACAAGGTTCTTGTTAGAGACAATACAATGAATGATTGCTTAAGAGATTGACAACTAGATGATGAATGCTCTTTAACCACAATTAGCAAATCCTCAAGATATGATAATATCACAATGCCAATTTAATATGTAGCAATTATATCTCCAATGTTAATGTGATAGAACAAGTGAATATGCCCAAGTTTAATTGATCAATTAGATGACACCAACTTAAGCAATGCAAACCATTCAATCAAGATATTTAACCTTTGAGATTAATGTGATTATGTGGGTGAACTTATTAATGAAAATCTGTGACCTCTTTGATTATGAAACTCACAAGGCAACAAAGTGTTAGTATTCTTATTAGAGAGCAAAAAAACCACTTATCCAATTATCAATCCAAATATTAACAATTCCTTTCCACAATGAGCTATGTTTGTCAATAGAGCATGAACAAATGAAAACCTTTATGTTACTTATGTTCAAGTGACATTCAATGAGCAATGTGACAACAATAAGTTAATTTATTTTAGAGCACTTAAGATGCCAATTATGAAGTTCATATGAATGCCAAATTGCAAATGAGACAACCTATTTGAATAAATTACTTTGCCAACACCAATTTTTGAATGAATTAAACTATTTTAGGTACCAATGCCATTGTTATGATGAAACCTTAGTATGCAATCGCAAAGAGTATGACAGTTATGAAACAAGCCAAACAATGAATGCCCAATCTACACAAGTGAATTATCAATGTGTTAGATGCCTTATTAGTTGATTTTATGCCAATTTCATGAAAATTTTTACCACTGTTATTGAACAATCAGATGGTTGTAGAAAACAATGAGGAAGGAGGGTTAGAAGCAAACCAATAAGCCCTTTGGCCTAGTAGATGACTATAAAACTTGCCCAAAATTTCTCCAGTGGAGAGGCTACTTGCAACCACAAAAAATTGACCAATATCTTTTCAAACAACAAATATTAGCTCAAAATTTCAAAGGAGACCCAAATTAGAGATAAATGAAGGGCAAAGAGGGAAATAATGAAGGGCTAGAGGAGGCAACAAAGCCAATTAGGCCTGTGGCTAGGGTAGAAGGGCCTTAAAGGCCCGCTGTCAAGGGGATGGAGGCACTCTGAGAGGGAGGAGAGGCCCCACAAGGGGCTGCGACCAAGGGATAAGGGTTGTTGAGGGTAGTCGAGGAAGAGGGGACGCTGTAAGGCCAAGGAAAAGGAGGAAAGGAAGGGGGCCGAGGGCATAAGGAGGAGAAGGGGCAACAAAAGTCAGACAAATGAGGAAGAGGACTCGTTGAGGGCTAGATATAGGCGCTAAGGCCTGCTACTTGAAGGGAGAAGGCCTTTAGCCCTGTCGTCTAGGCAAAAAGGGGCTGCGGCTAGGGTTTGGGGGTCGAACCTGGGTTGTGGCTCACCAAAGGAATAAAAAAAGGCCACGACCAGGGAGAAAGAGGGCCACACTGGGCCTAGAAGACCCAATTTTTTTTGTCCAACCCATGCAAAATTTGATTTCCACGTCAGATCTTCAAAATTACCCAAAATCACTGTAAAATTGTGGATGCTGGCCTTGAAACTTTTGATGGAGACTAGATCTTACCATAAAGGGCCTAGATCTAGCTCAAAACTGCAACAAAACTTTCTTGATTAGCTTGAAGCTCACTTGCACAAAATTTAAAATAAAACCCCGAACCCCAGTTGCTGCAAAACGACGGTTAGAAAATTATTTTACAAAATATCTTTACAAAACATCGACAAATGTACAAGGCTCGTAGATAAAATATTTTGAGAATTATTATTTTTTAAATAATGACAATGGATCAATGTATTTTGAAAGTTAGAGTATTAATCATAGTCTTTAGCAAAGTAAGAAAATCACATTAATTTCCCAGAGCCCAAACAAGGTCGGCCCGTGCCCACCATTCGTGAACTTGTAGGCCAAGGGCTAGTGTACCTGCAGATCTCTATAATATTTCTCAAGCAAACTTGTTAGACATATGGTGAATTAGATCACCTAAGATAGACCAAAAATCTACCAATGGAATGTTCTTATCAATGTCAAATGAAATAACAATCTTATATAAAAATTTAGCATAATGTAGGGTTAACACATAACTAGCACGTACCACAGATCATTGAGACAAAGACACCATGCACTGAACCCCAAAGTATTTTATTATGATATTCAAACGTTCCCAACAAATCAATGGATAAATACCAACGTTACAAATTTACATATCCAGAACTAGAGTCATCATTATGACTTGAGAAGAAAATGGCTTTTAATTTATAGATAAATCCTCCAAGTGGAAAATAATGGTTAGTTGGCTACTCTCCGTCACAATAATATCGATTGTTGATAAATATTTGATTATCTTTTAATATCTGTAGTCAAAAATATTAATTTTGGGGGAAATTTCGAATTCATCATAAAACCCATTTTTTATTAATCCAAAAATTATTTTTTTGGAGTAATTCCTTCAAAATTTTGACTTTGACTTAACCACTAAGGTCCAAGGGCTTAATTTTTCTTAATAAAATAATTTTTGCCTTGGTAGGGGACCGCAAAAATTTAATTTTTTTTTGACCCACAAACTTTTTGGTCTTTTCCACTTGGAGAAATTAATTTCTTTAAATTAATTTTTGACTCTTAATTAATTATTTTTTTGGTTTGGGATTTAATTTTATTTTAGCCAGAAAAATTAGTTTACACGAGTGGATTGAATATCTTTTCACCCTCAAATATTTTAGCCATGGTGTTTAAGTATGAGAGACCATGCATTAAAATATTTTTTACATAAGATATTATAAATTCAACATTCAAAAGGGAAAATTTATCCATTTGTTATAGACCCTCAAAATAATTACCCATTTTTGCGACACAATATCATCTAGTAGACCAAGTGATTTGAAATAAAATAATTTAGCCAAATAGTTTAAATTTATTCCCAAACCACTTTTACATAGACTTGATATAACACTAGAACTTACCTAAGACTTTGTCAATAAGTTCCTCCCTAGCTTTGGGGTTTAAGCTGGAGGAAAAACCTTGGCGATTCTCCACGTATAGAAACATGCATAATGTGGTGATGGTAAAAAACTTCATACGATGGAATTTGTCACCAAAATCATTGGCTTACTTTGGTGTTTTTACATAATAAAACGATCATACTAGCATCATTTACAATATAACTTGCAGAAATTGGGTTTACAATGACATAAGAATTGACTGGCTAATGATTCTAAAATTTGAAAAATTTTGATCACTGCTTCGTTGGACTCATGACAAAATGGGTGCAATATTTGACTCCATATGGGGACACATTGCTTCATCGAAGTGGCGTGAGAATCCATAATCCTGTATCCAAGAAAACAAAAGTCCATCAAATAGATATCCACTCAAAATCCAAATCATCATGCATATATAGAATATCTGCTAGAATAGAAAAATCTACTCTAACAAAATTAAAGTATAAAACATGAAATAAAACTAACTAATGGAAGAATTTGAAATCCTAACAAAGAGTGTAGGGTTAGAAATACAATACAGAGGATACCTTGTGGCATTAGATGTCTTCAACATAGTGCATACAAAGAATCTGCCGACTTTCAGGCAGGTCCGTGGGCTGTTGTTCTGATGTGCCATGCTGAATTTTGAAGATTCTAGGATTTTGAATTATTCGAATATTGAGTCGCTTCTCACCATCAGATGCATCAAACTTCTTCCTTCTTTTCTTTTGCTTTTTTACTTTTGCTTCCGAAGGCTGTGATGCCAATGATACGACCAGTGTAGGCCTCCTGCCTTGACAATGCTCGGATGAAAAATTTGAAGAATTTGAGGTATGCCCAATCTTATTATGAATATACTCTATCAAAGGTGAGACATAAGCATGGTCTTTCTCAATTTCTTTTTCAACCATGGAACTTCTAGTTAACCTGTTTTCAATGGGGAAAGTGACCTCACAATGAGATGAGAATTGCTCTGGTGGACTAGGAGGCTTATGATATGTCGAAAATTCTTTGTTTTGCCTTCATCATCTAATCTATGCTGATAGTCTTGATCCTGTGACCTTTCCATATTTTGTATATCATTTTGAAGAATGATTTGTTCAATTTCCATGGTATTCATTTGATTAGAATGCTCAACATTCATAGCATTGATTTCCTTGGCATGGTTCTCCTCCATGGTCAACAACTTATTCTGAAGACATAACTGACCAACTTCCATACTATTTATCACTTTGATATGATTTTCCTCCATAGTGATCAAATGGTTTTGCATGGTGGTCATCTGATTAGAATGAATAATTTTCATGATGCTCAACTCCTCAACATGTTTTTCTTCGATAGCTATCAACTTGGTGTGCATGGATCTCATTTCCTTAGAGTGATTTTCTTGGTTGAGTTTCATGGCTTTCATCAACTGAGCTTGGCTGAATTCCATGTCTCTAAGCTTTTGAGTTAGTTAATTCCCTTATAATATCCTTATCATTTTCCTTTTCATCATCAATATCAATTTGAGCTTTTGTCCCTGCCTTCCCACTATTGAAGATTCTTCATGCAATGACACAAGTGGAGTGATCATGATAATGGTCACAAGGTCTGCAATATGGCAAAGAATGACGTGGACCATTCTCTTGAACACTTTCTATGTCGGTTAAGTTCCTTATAGGATCATCTTCCTTGATTTTGTAATTAGCACAAGGTGAATCATTTTGATCTCCATATCTCTCTTTAAAAACATTGACCATGGCTTGTAAAGAATCAAAATAATGGTTAGGAAAATCATAAAACCAATCAAGAGCATGATCCTCCAAAGAAAGGAAAAAAAGTTGCATCTTGACATCTTCATGCTTATCATATGCATAACCACTGAACTTTAGCATACAATGAGTGAACTTTGTAAGATGATTTCTAGCAGTGATTGCATTATTACACGTGAAAGAAGCCAAATTATCAATGCCATTTTTCGAAATATCATGAAGAATGTTAGTAAAGTGACAAGGGGCGAATGAGTCATTTTATGATGACTTGTTTAAAAGGGAAAATGAGATAAATGGATGTTAGAGAGAGATCCTTGTTCAAGAAAAACAAGAGGTCTACAAGAAGTGAGCTTCTAGAATAAATTCTTGTAAAAAATGAAAGAAGTGGAGTCGCCACTTGAACATGAATCAAAATCCAAAATCCAAAAGGAAAAAATTGAAAAGTTAGTCAAGGAGAAGCAGATGGATATTAGGGAGGGCTTCCCGTCTGAGAAAGATGAATGCTTACTAGAATGTAATTTGTTTAACCGAGCTCTTAAAACATTTTCAGTATCAGGAGCGGGGTTAACCAAGCTACTAGGATTCCTTCTAGTATAAGCTCTTGTGAATGGATGAAATAATGGATTCGCCACCCAAACAGGAAACTAACCCAAACGTCCAGGTGCTAAAGGTGTAGAAAAAATGATGAAAATATTAGTGAGAGGACAAAGGATATGGCGATGAAAAGATGAAGAGATAAGTAAAGAATCATAACGATGCTATAAAATGTTGTGGTGTTGGCAGGACAAGGAAGATGAAACTGATTAGAGGATTAAGAGGAGTGATGATAATTTTCGTAACGCCAAGGACCAAGAAATGGCTCCCCGACAATGACGCCAAAAATGTTGTCGTCGTTGTCTCAAATGAAAATATGGAAAGATGAAGGATTGAAAAGATGTCGTTGAAGCACTGAGAATGAGATAAACTCCTTCGCGACAACGTCGCTATAAATTGTTGTCGCTCATATTGTACATGCACAATGCAACAATGGCTCAGGTCGGGGGCTGTCACTCTGATCCCTGACCTTTCCGTTCCAACTGTTTCCCAACAACAGGCTATGGGGGATAGTCCCTATGTAATATGAAAATGCAAGACTCGTTGGCAACCAACAAATCTGGGAGACACGGTTTAATGGCCTAGCCACTTAGTTGATTTTAGCAAGTTAAGATATTAGATTAAATTTATATATGAGACCAATGCCTTATGGAGTTAACTACTTGCTTTAGACCAATTAAATACCAGGTGACCGGATGAACAATCACTGCTCAAATTCTTCACTATCCTGTATGAAGTGCATCTCTTACAATCTAGGTGTTCTGCAAGAATCTTGATTATTTTAATTATATACTGTTGTAGTTGCTACAACCCCCTCCAAAATTTTCCCATGCTTTGATTTTGGAGCCTCCCTTCTATTTACAGAAGTCTATCATTCACTATTGTCAAGTATTCATGGCTATGTTAGAGACTTATCCTTCCATGCAGTGCTTGTGATGTCTTGCTTTGACCTTGATCTAAAACTTTTCTAGGATAAGCCATCTCCTGCCTTGACCTTGTAGCATTGCCGGTCTTCGCTCCTAGAACTGTGCAATCCAATGTCTCTGGAATTTGTGCTGAGCCTTGAGGATCTAGACTGCGCAATCCTGGATGGCAAACCATCCTTGAGCTTAGAAACTGCGCAATCTTGGAGGCAGGCCATCCTTGAGCTTAGAAATTGTGCAATCTTGGGAGGCAGGCCATCCTTGAGCTCAGAAACTACACAAAGCTATCCTTCCCCTTAGAAACTGCACAATTCACTAAGGCAAGGAATTGCCCAAGCCCTTGAGCTTGGGAATTGCGCAATCTCCTTTGCCATTGTGAAAAAGTAGTTTTCGGAAAAAGCATAGTTGGCACCTAAAATATGGGAGCTGCCCAATTAATGTCTGGTTAAGTCCACTAAGCTGCTAATTATGACTTTTAGACAAGTGGCACTTTTTCCTTGATTTTAGGAATGTGCATTAGAAACCCTAACCCACCTAGATCTATTTAATAGACGCCCTTAGAGCTCATTTGCACATTCGATCTTGGAGCTCTAACCTTCTCAACGAGATCAAGGGAATTTTGGTTGAGTTTGCGACGCTTTTCCAGGTAAGATTTACATGTGTCTGTTTTTGTCACTTTTGCTTCTATGAGTGTTATTTTGCCTGTTTATTTTCATAGTAGCTGTCATTTTAACTTATATTATCTTGTATCAATGTTGGTTCGGTCCGTCGTTCACATTTTGCAGTTTCGCATTGAGTTCTTGCTTTTCTCCGTTTTTCCTCTTGCATTTTTGAGTTTGGCAATTAGGTTTTTCTCATCTATCTTTCCCTTATCCATATCTACATTCCTTCTTGCCCCAACACTCAAATCCCTCACTATTTTCCCTTTCTTGAGTAGATCTGCACATTCATGGCCAACAATGCCTTCTCCAATTGCACATTTCGCATCTCCAAGAGACAAGCCTCGAACTTGGTCTCTGAGACTGCACAATGTGCAGTCGCTAGCTTTCCCAACTGCTCATTGCGTAGTCACAAGCCTCAACCCTGACCACTAGGGCTACGGAATGCGCAATTCCTTCCCTCACTCTGCAACAAAGATGTTTTTGTTCACTTATATTCGCCAACAGAATACACATTTGTATGTAAAACAATATATTTTACTATTCAATATTCGATGATGAATTTACAAGGCTAGTGCGGTTCTCCTTTATAGGAGTTGATTGGCCATGAGCCTAAAGACACGTCCTTTTGAACTAATGCCTTTTCAAAACTAATTGGGTAACTTAGTTTAATTCGATTTATTTACCAATTATTAATCAATATTTATTTTGATATTTTATCATTTATTTTATATATATATATATATTATATATATATATATATATATTATATATATATATATATATATAATTCATAACATTGCCTCTCCCTTAAAAATGCTTAGTCCTTAAAGCATAAACAATGTTGGGTGTTGCTGAAGAAAACGTTTCGTCTCCCATGATGAGTCTTCTTTTGGTGGTTTTTTCCATTTGATAAGGTATTCCTTAATAGTCTTGGATCATAGTACCTTCTGTCTGGTAGCGAGTATGCCTTTAGGTTCTAAGATGATCCTTCTTTCTTCGTCAGTCTTAGGTATCTCTGTTTGAGCTGTTTGATTTTTTCCCAATACTTTTCTGAAACTTGATACATGGAATGTGTTGTGGATTCGACAGTTGTCTGGTAGCTTCGGTCCATAAGCCACGCTACATATTTTTTGATTATTTGGTATGGTCCATAATATTTAGGAGATAACTTAGTTTTCCCTTTTTGTTTTAATGATAACTACTTATAGGGCTAAAGTCTAACAAAGACCCAATCGCCTTCTTCAAACTCTCTTTCGGTGCGGTCTTGGTCGACTTGTTGCTTCATTCTATTACATGCCATAGTTAGATTTTTCTTCTAACAAGTTAATAATTCTTTGGTTTTCTTCTAAGTGGTTCTTTATTGCTTGTACCTTAGAATCATGTAGCTCAAAATCCTTCCACTTGGGTGGTTCATAGCCATTCAGGGCTTGGAAAGGAGTTATTTTAGTTGAAGTATGATAGGTGGTATTGTACCACCATTTTGCCAAGTGTAACCACTAAGACCATTTGTTTTTTTTTGTCGATGAAGAAACAATGGAGATGTTTCCAAACATTTATTTACAACTTTAGTTTGACCATCTGTCTGGGGGTGATAAGTCGAACTCATGTTGAGAGATATTCCTGCTTGGTGGTAGAAATCTTTCCAAAAATTGCCTTTTAAATTTTGCGTCTCTATCATTGACAATAACCTTGGGAAAGCCATGTAGTTTGTAAATGTTTTTACAAAACACATCCACAATTTGTTGAGCTGTGTCAGTTTTTTTGATTGCCATGAAGTGGGCATATTTGGTGAGTCTCTCCACTACGACAAATATATTGTCCTTACCATTAGACATAGGTAGTCCTTCAATGAAATCCATCGATATTTCCTCCCATTTTTGATTTGGAATATGTAATGGGTGCCGTAAACCTGGGGTTGGGATATTTTCACTCTTATTTCTCTAACAAACATCACATTCTGTGACATATTTTTGGATTTCCTTACTCATACCCTTCCAATAGAATGATTGCTGAATGTTGTAGTAAGTTTTGAAGAATCCGACATGCCCAATGGTAGGAGAACTGTGAGATTCCTTTAGAATTTTCATTCTAAATTTGGATGATGGGACTAGGTACATTCTACCTTTGTACCTTAATATGTCGTTTTTCCATTCAAAATTGGCATTTTGACTGATATTTTCAATCATATAACCACAGTCCAAATCTTTGGCATACTGAACTCATAATTTGTCTAACCAGTCAAGAACAAGTACCAAGGTGACACATGTTGTGTTGTCATCATCCTTTTGTGAAAGTGCATCAACTACAACATTTTCCTTTCCTTTTTTGTGAAGTATTTCTAGGTCAAATGCTAAAAGTTTCTCCATCCACTTTTGCTGTTCTGTTGACACTGTTTTTTGTTGAAGTAGGAATTGAAGACTATTGTGATCGGTTCGGATTGAGAACTTACTCCGAGAAGGTACTGTCTCCATTTAGCTATAGCACATATGATGGAAAACATCTCCTTTTGGTAAGTTGATTTCAAGCTTTCCCGTTTGTTAAGTTTCCTGCTTTCGAAGGCTATAGGGTGGTTGTCTTGCATTAATATTGCTCCAATTCTAAACCCCGAAGCATCACATTCGACTGTGAATGGTTTGGAGAAGTCTGGAGTTGCCAGTACTGGTGTTGTTGAGATCACTTCTTTTAGATTCTTGAAGCATTCATCTTCCTGGTTATTCCATTGAAAAATGTTCTTTTTAACAAGTTGGTTAGGGGCTTTGTCAAATGTGCATAGTTTTTTATGAACCTTCTATAATACCTAGATAAACCTAGAAATTCTCTTAGTTTTGATATGTTCTTGGGTTTGGGCCATTCTTTAACTGCTTTGATTTGGTTGGGGTCCACTTTGAGTCCTTCCCTTGATATGACGTGTGCCAAGTATTCAAATTTATTTTACCCAAAGGTACATTTTGATAACTTGGCGTAAAATTGATTCTTCTCTAATACAGAAAGTACTTCCTGTAGATGCTTAAGGTGCTCCTTCCATGTTCTGCTGTAAACAAGGATATCACAAGGAAGACTAATACAAAATTTCACAAGTATGGATGGAAGACTTTGTTCATGGTTGTTTGGAAGGTGGCTGGTGCATTTGTTAAAGTGAATGAGTTATGAATGCTGTCTTTTTGACATCTTATAATCTCACTCGAATTTGATAGTAGCCTGATCTCAAATCCAATTTTGAGAAATATTCTGCACCATGGAGTTCGTCTAGCATCTCATCAATGAATGGAATAGGAAATTTGTGTTTAACAGTAATTTTGTTTAATCCTATGTAATCTATGCACAACCGAAAAGATCCATCCTTCTTCCTGACTAATACTACTGGTGCTACATATGGACTTCTACTTTTCGTACTGACTCCATGCTTTAACAGATCTTGTATTAGTCTTTCTATTTCTTTTTTATGATGATGGCGGTAGCGATATGGCTTTACATTTACTAGTGTTGAATTTGGTTTGACTTCAATGATATGCTCAATTTTCCTTCCAAGGGGTAATTTCATCGGTAAATCTTGAAAAACCTTGTCATATTTATGGATTAGGGATGAAACTTCAGAGTGTTGGTAAATCCCTTCCATTGATAATAACTCCAACTGTTGACATTGTGCGACGAAAACTAGGGCTCCCTTGCAAATAAACTTTTTCATCTGCTGCGCAGAAATGACTTATGTAGGTGGGGCTTGGAATCTAAACAACTTGTACTTCCATCCATTTCGAACTTAATGAACTATTTTTGGTGATTTTCTGAATACGTCCCTAGTGTTTCCAACCATTGTACTCCTAAGATGACGTCTACTCCTCCTAAAGGGACCGTATAAAAACTGGACTCCATTTCATATTCGTTCAGTTGCATTGTAACTTTATGGCACTTTCCTACTCCATATATTCGTTTTCCATCTGCTACCATAACTTTTAAATCTGGTACGGGGTAGGCAAAAATTTTCAGTCTTTTTGCGACATTGACATCTATAAAGCTGTGTGTACTTCCTGAATCTATTAAAACGATATGGTTTTGTTTCTTGATATGTATTTTAAGTTTCAATGTTTGTGGTTGAGCTATCCATGTGATAACTGCTAGAGAAATTCTTGGCATATTCTCTTCTTTTGGATCTAGATTAGGAGTCTTGTTTCCTTCATTGTTTTCTTCGTCGGAGCTATCCCCTAAAGATTCTTCTTCTTGTTCTACTTTGCAATTGTGAAGTTTTTACATAATGCAGTTGTGCCCTAGGGAATATTTATCTCCTCATGTCCAACACTTGCCATCCCTTTTTATTTCAAAATTTGATTGTTGTTTTCCTCCATCGCGTATTGGTGGTGGAACATACTTACCCTTATTTTCTGAAGACGACTTACTTGACTTCCCTTTTGAATAGTTGTTTGATTTTTCATTGCTAGCATATGGCGTTTTATGGAGCTTATATTTTCGCTCAATAATTATTGCTGCATGTCTAGCTTCTTCAATGGTTTTGGGTTTATATAGTTTTAATTCTTCCCCAATATATTCCTTAGGTCCACATTGATAAATTTTCAGCAGCTCTTCATTTGAGAATCCCCTTTGCCTTATAGCTAATACTTCCCACTCGTGGGTGTATTCGCTTGCCGATCCTTTTTGTTTGAGGTGAACGATTTGTTCATAAACATCGTATTCTTCTTTATCATGGAACCTTTTGAGCAGGGTGTTTTTAAAATTTTCCCAATTGAATGACCGAGCTGCACATATTTTGGACCACCAAAGGAACCAACCATATGATTCACCTTCCAGGTTGTTGGATGCGGTCATGACCTTCTCTTGTCCACCTATTGGTGGGTTTGCTCTGAAAATAGCGTCCATTTTATTTATCCATACAATGGTTCCCTTATGGTCCTTAACATCGTACTTAGGTAATTCTATTTTATTTTTAAGGTAGTCTCTTTTAGGAAACTTTGTATGGTACGAGCTTCCTTCGAACTATATATGTGGTATTCGTGGCTTTTCGTGCATCGATGAAAATTCGTGGCTTAGAAAAAATTCGCCTTCTAGAGTCTTTGGACTTTGTGTGGCTGAGGGATTAAAAGGTGGATTGGCTCCTCCCATAAACTGACTTATTATGCTCTTCAATTCTTTGATATCATCTTTCATTTGGTCTTGACTACTAATTAACTCTTCTTGGCCCTTCCCGAATTCATCTTGCTTTTTTTCGACATTGTCAAGGTGCTTGCGCATTCTATCGAGTTCGCCTTGAAACTTCTTTGAGTTTACATCATCACTGCTATTCCCCATTTTGTTCTTCTTTTTCTTAGTAGACCCAAATTTTTTATTTTTATTTTATTTAATAATAGTATTTCTATTTATATTTAAATAATATATTTTTTAAATTAATTATTAAATTAATAAAACTATATTAATTTAACTTATATAAATAATTAAATTTATAATAAATTAATTTTTATAGTTTGTAACTATATTGCAATGGTTCCAAACACTAAAGTAGGGGTCACACTGTTTGACTCGCAGTCAAACAAAATGATGGCCATTTTTGACAAAAAAGACGGTGGGTTAGATGGGTTAGATAGGGGTTGACGTTATCACGTTTCCGGTCGGGACAACAGGCCACGGTGTGGGCAGCGGGACACAAGTCAGTATGTGGAACGAGATGGCGACGTCAAGCAGTGGCAAGGGGAACGGTTGTAGCGGACAATGGACGACAGGTTTGACAGCAGAGGGGAACAAACTAGAACAAACAGGGACAAGGTTTACACGGGAAGCACAAGACAGACAAGGACATGGTTTACGTGGTAGAGAGGAACAATGAGAGCAGTGAGGATGTTGAATAGTGTAGGGGAAAAGAACGGGAGAATGGAACAATGATTGTGTCATGGCAGTGGGGATGGCTAGATGATAGGGAAGTCGAACAACAATAAATGAACCCGACCTGTTTAGCTCTATAACAAGAATGAACGATTCTGATACCATTGCAACAAAGAATTTTTTGTTCACTTGTATTTGCCAATAGAATAAACATTTGTATGTAAAACAATATATTTTATTATTCAATATTCAAGGATGAATTTACAAGACTAGGGCGATTTTCCTTTATAGGAGATGATTGGCCACGAGCCTAAAGACACATCCTTTTGAACTAATGCCTTTTCAAAACTAATTGGGTAACTTGGTTTAATTTAATTTATTTACTAATTATTAATTAATATTTATTTATTACTTTATCATTTATTATATATATATATAATTCATTCATAGCACACTCTGCCAGTTGGAACTGTGCATTGCACAGTCTCAAGCCTCGAGTTGCTCCCTTGACTATTAAGACTGCATAATGCGCAGTTCATGAGGCTAGTCTCCTACCTTCAGCCTAACAATTGCACAATTTTTCTCCTTAGTGTGTGAGTTGCTGCCTTGATCTTGCTGAATAGATTGTTTTGAGGAAGCTAATTTTTGTTTTCCATAGTGCATTTCATCATATATGTACTGCAACTTTTTGATATTATCTCTCTCTATCAGTTGATTATCATAATGGCACCCAAGAGATCCGCTTCAAAAGACACCACAAATAGAAAGACCGGTGAGATAGTTGAGAGTGTCCCTACCACTTTGCCAGTCTTTGCAGACACTCAACTACTCATTGAGAAGGATTCTGACATTACATGGCACATAGTAAACGATGCTTTCTCAGCAAGTAGTTTCAAAGCAAATCTTGATGACAAACATGTTTACATCAATGTCCAAAGTTCAGGATTACATAAGGTTGCATGCATGTATCCAACCTTTCCTTGTGCAAACATTGTCAACTAAGATTCTGTCACACACGGATGTAAATACTACAACTCTTAGCAGTGCCAGTGGACAAAGGCTTTCCTCTTTCATGGCACATGATTTTAAGAGTATGTATCATTTTCCGCTGCCAGAAGCCTACATGGATTCTCACTTATATGCAGTCACTAGCTACTTGAGCACAAAGGATGTCATCCAAGGTTGGGTGAAAGAGCCTTGCAAGTTTCACTAGGCACCCAACAACACCTAAAAGACCAAATCTCTCATTAAGGCTTTTCGGTAGTTGATAATTCTATGTTGTCAGATCTATAGCCAACTGAGTACTGGAACCTTTCCCGAAGGCTGGGTGTTCTTGTTGCATCAGATTGTGAACGATGGAAAGCTATTCAACTGGTCGAACTTGCTGGCTCAATAGTTGAGAATTCATGTGGCTAATGTTAAGAACCCTCCCAAGGGTAAGTAAGCCAGATTCTACATGTCTGTTTATTTGTTGCATGCAATTTGCGCTCAAAATATCTTTCCTGACATGAGTTGGACTTGGTCATCGAAGGAACCTGCTGTGCACATTTACTACAAGATGATTTCAGAGTGCAACTACAAAGGAGTCTTGGAAACATTGACTGATCACACTTCCTCATTCTGTTATACAAGTTGATCTTTGAGGAAGACCCACCCTGCATGTCCCGTGAGGTAATGGAAGCAATGTGGGAGTTCTGATTTGTTTGCCTCATCGGATGGCACCTACCTCAGAGTGTTAGGTGGTTAGAAGCCTCCACATCAACTACTGAGGTACGCCGCCGACAAATTGGTCATGCAGGAAGTAACTTATCATCTTTCCACAAGGTTGTTAGGACTTAGGAGTATTGCAGAGGAAGAAGAAAGCACCTTGGCCCACTCTTCCTTTTCTAATTGGATTGTAGAGATAAAGAATCTAAATGCTGTTGAGACTGAAGACAAAGAGATAGAGAAGTTTGCATTTAGTCATTTGGAATTTAACTCGTATGATTCTAGAAGTGTTTGCAAGCAACACTGTGCAAAGGTTCATGTCACTTGGGAAAGCGAGACATTTTCCAGGCTTGATGAAGAGAGAATAAAGAATTGTTACAATGCAATTAAGCCCCGCCAACTAGTCAAATTGGCAGGGACATCACAGGTTAATCCTTAGAAAGAAGTCACTCCAGAGGCAGAACCAATAGAAAGGTGCAGCCCAATGCATGGAAAGGGCAAGAGAAAGGTTGTGCATAGTTCGACTGAAGAATAGAGCCGCAAGTATAAAGAAGATCCCATAATCTTGAAAGCGGCCATAGCAGTAGAGAGAAAGAGGAAGCAGAGGAAGCAAGAAGAAGAAATAAAGTAGAAAGAAGACCAAGAGCAACAAATATTAGAAGAAGAAAGACATAGAGAAGAAGAGGAAGAAAAAACACAGAAGCAAGTCGAAGAACATGAACAAAACTGGCTACTAGAATAAGAGAGAAAGAAATTGCAAGACAAGGAACTTGCTCAAGAAATTGAAGATCTGATAGTAATCCAAGGCGTGGAGGGGGAAACAGAGCCACTAAACCAAGATGTTGATCTCATGCCAATTACGCGACATATCACTATTCAGTGTCCTCCTCCAACAATAGAGCAAACTCCAAGCGAGGAAGAGGAAATTTCTCCTCTTGATGAGGGTCCAGTGATGGACATATACAACTTAACCTATGATGAGTTACAAAAGAATATTGTACAGGCAACGAAGAAAACATTTCCCAGACAATCTTGTACATCCTGCTTATATGAAGGAAAAGGTGATCGTGATGGACACCAACAAAAAAACCAGAAGCCATTGCCGCAACCAACTTGGCCTTCGTAGGAAATTCCAAATCCAATATGGAGTATTTGATAGTTGAGAACAAGCATGTGGAAAAGAACTTATAAGTGACAAGGTAACGAGTGGAATAAGCAGGGTTAACCAAGCTACTAGGATTTCGTCTTGTACAAGCTCCTTTTAATGGATTAAATAATAGAGTCGCTACCCAAACATGAAACTAATCCGAACATCTAGGTGCTAAAGGTGTGAAAAAATGATGAAAAGATTAATGAGAGGATAAAGGATAAGGTGATGAAAAGATGAAGAGATAAGGAAAGAATCACAACGACGCTAGAAAATGGTGTGGTGTTGGTGTGAAAAGGAAGATGAAATTGATTAGAGGATTAAGAGGAGTGATGATATTTGTCGTAATGCCAAGGACCAAGAAATGGCTCCCCGACAACAACGCCATAAATTTTTTTTTGGCAACTCAAATTAAAAGATGGAAAGATGAAGGATTGAAAATATGTTGTTGAAGCATCGAGAATGAGATAAACTCCTCCCTAGCAACTGTGCTAGAAATGTTTTTCGCTCAGATTGTACAAGCACAGTACGACAACAACTCAGGTTGGGGGTTGTCATTCTGATTCCTGACCTCTCCATTCTAACTATCTCCCAACAACAGACTATGGGGGGTAGTCCTTTGGAATATGAAAATGCAAGACTTGTTGGCAACCAAAAAGTTTGGGAGACACAATTGATTAGCCTAGCCACTTGGTTGATTTTAGCAAGTTATGAGATTAGATTAAATTTATATATGAGACCAGTGCCTTATGGAGTCAACTACTTGCTTTTGATCAATTAAATACCAGGTGATCGAATGAACAATCGCTGCTCAAATGATTCACTATCCTATATGAAGTGCAAGTCTTACAATCTAGGTGTGATGCAAGAATCTTGATTGATTTTAATTATATGTTGTTGTAGTTGCTACAACGCCCCTCCAAAATGTTTCCCATGCTTTGATTTTGGAGCCTCCCTTTTGTCTACAAGAGTCTATCATTCAATATTGTCAAGTATTCATGGCTATGTTAGAGACTTATCCTTCCATGCAGTGCTTGTGATGTCTTGTTTTGACCTTGATATGAAACTTTCCTAGCATAAGCCATTTCCTGCCTTGACGTTGCAGCATTGCCAGTATTCCCTCCTGGAACTGCGCAATCCAGTGTCTCTAGAAATTGTGCTGAGCCTTGAGGATCTGGAATACACAATCCCAGACGGTAGACCATCCTTGAGCTCAAAAACTACACAATCTTGGAAGGTAGGAAAGCCTTGAGCTTAGACGCTTTACAAAGCTATCCTTCCCCTTAGAAACTGCACAATCACTGAGGCAAGGAATTGCCCAAGCCTTTGAGCCTGGGAATTACGTAATCTCCTTTGCCAGTGTGAAAAATAAGTTTAAGTAGAGTTGGCATCCATAAAAAATAGGATTTGCCCAATTAATGTCCGGTTAAGTCCACTAAGCTGCTAGTTATGACTTTCAGACAAGTGGGCTTTCCCCTTGATTTTAGACATGTGCATTAGAAACACTAACCTGCCTAGGTATATTTAATAGATGCCCCTAGAGCTCATTTTCACAGTCGATCTTGGAACTCTATCCTTCCCAATGAAATCAAGGATCTTTCAGTGAGTTTGCGATGATTTTCTGGGTAAGTTTTGCATGTGTCGCTTTTGCTTCTATGAGTGTTATTTTGCATGTTTCTTTTCATAGTAGTTGGAATTTTAAATTATATGAGTTTGTACAAGTGTCGGTTCGGTACGTCGTTCACATTTTTCAAATGTCGCACTGAGTTCTTGCTTTCCCCCCCAGCAGTTGCCACTACTGTGTCATTTTTTGCATGTTCGTTTTTCCTCTTGCATGTTGGATTTTGGCACTTAATTTTTTCTCGTCTATCTTTCCCTTAGCTAGATTTGCATTCCTTCCTACCCCAAAACTCAAAACTGTTACCATTTTCCCTCTTTCCCAAGCAAATCTGTTCAATGATGGTCAACAATGCCTTCTCCAACTACGCATTATGCATCTCTAAAAGGCAAGCCTCCAACTTAGTCTATGAGACTATGCAATGCACAGTCATTGGCTTTCCCAATTGAGCATTGCGTAGTCACAAGCCTCAACCCTCAGCCTTGGCCACTGGGACTGCGCAATGCACAGTTCCTTTCCTCACTTTGTCTAGTTGGGACTGCGCATTGCATAGTCTCAAGCCTCTAGCTGCCCCCTTGACTTATAAGACTGCACAATGTGCAGTTCATGAGGCCAGTCTCCTACCTTCAGTTCAACAGTTGCGCAGTTTCTCTCCTCAGTGTGTGAGTTGCTGTTGCCTTGATCTTGCTGAATAGATTGTTTTGTTGAAGCTAATTTATGTTTTTCATGAGTGCATTTTGTCATACAGGTACTACAACTTTTGGAGGTTATCTCTCTCTATCAGTTGATTATCATTATGACACCCAGGAGATCTGCCACAAAAGACACCACTTAAAGTAGCACTGGTGAGATAGTTGAGAATGTCCCTACCACTTTTCCAATCTTTTCAAACACTAAACTAATCATTTAGAAGGATCTAGACATTACATGGCACACAGTGAACGATGCTTTCTTAGCGAGTAGTTTCAAAGCAGATCTTGAGGACAAACATGTTTACAACAATGTCCAAAGGTCAGGATTACAATAGATTTCATGTAGGTGTCTAACCTTTCCTTGCGCAAACATTGTCAACTAGATTTTGTCATACACAGATGTAAAGACTATGACTCTTAGTAGCGACAGAGGCTTGCCTATTTCATGGAACATGATTTTCAGAGTCTGTATCATTTGTCGCTGCTAGAAGGCTACATGGATTCTCACTTCTATGCAGTCACCAACTACTTGAGCATGAAGGATGTCATCAAAGGTTGGGTGAAAGAGTCCTCCAAGTTCTGCTAGACACCCAACAACACCTAAAATACCAAATCTCTCATTAAGGCTTTTCAATACTTGATAGTTCTATGTTGCTGAATCTATGGCGAACCAAGTATTGAAACCTTCCCAAACGCTGAGCGTTCTTGCTGCATCAGATCATGAATGAGGGAAAACCATTCAACTAGTCTTACTTGCTGGATCAACAATTGAGAATTCATGTGACTAATGCTAAGAACCATCCCAAGGGTAAGCAAGCAAGATTCTACATGTCTGCGTATTTGTTGGATGCAATTTGTGCACAAAATTCCTTTCCTGACATGAGTTGGACTTGGTCACTAAAGGAACCTGCTATGCACATTTACTGCAAGCTGCTTTCAGAGTGCAACTACAAAGGAGTAATGGAAAGATGATTGATCACTTCCTCATTCGATTTTATGAGTTGATATTTGAGGAAGACCCACCTTGCATGTCTCGTGAGGTGATGGAAGCAGCGTCAGAGTTGGCTGATTGGTTTGCATCACCGGATGGCACCTACCTCAAAGTGTTAGGTTGTCAGAAGCCTCCACATCAGCTATTGAGGTATGCCACCGACATATTGGTCATGCGGTAAGTAGCTTATCATCTTTCCACATGGTTGTTAGGACTCAGGAGTATTGCAGAGGAAGAAGAAAGCACCTTGGCCCGCTTTTTCTTTGCAAATTGGATTGTACGAGATCAAGAATCTAAAAGTTGTTGAGACTATAGGAAAATAGATAGAGAAGTTCACGTTCAATCACTTGGACTTTAACCTGCATGATCCTAGAAGTGTTTGAAAGCAACAAATTTCAAAGATTCATTTCACTTAGCCAAGTGGGAATTTTTTCATGTCTAATGAAGAGAGAATAAAGAATTGTTAATGTAGCTAAGCCCTGCCAACCAATCAACTTGGTAGGGACATCACAGGTTACTCCTCAGGAAGAAGTCACTCTAGAGGCAGAACCAATAGAAATGCACAACCCAGTGGGCGAAAAGGGGAAGAGAAAGGTTGTGCATACTTCGACAGAAGAACAAAGCCACAAGTATAAAGAAGATTGCATAATCATGAAAGTGGCCATAGTAGCGGAGAGAAAGAGGAAGCAGAGGAAGCAGGAAGAAGAACTAAAGCAGAAAGAAGAACAATAGCAGAAAAGATAGAAAAAGAAATGTGGAAACAAGAAGAAGAAAGGTAGAGAGAAGAAGATGAAGAAGTAACATGAAAGCAAGACGAAGAATAGGAACAAAACATTCTACTAGAAGAAGAGAGCAAGCAATTGTAGGACAAGGAACTTTCTCAAGAAATTGAAGATCTAATAGTAACCCAAGACATGGAAGTGGAACCAGAGCGCTAAACCAAAATGTTGATCTCATGCCGATTACGCAATAGATCACTATTCATTCTCCCCCTCCTTTGACAACATAGCAACCTCTAAGTGAGGAAGAGGAATTTGCTCCTCTTGATGAGGGTTCGGTGATGGACATATACAAATTAACATATGATGAGTTACAAAAGAAGATCATACAGGTAAGGAAGAAAACGTTTCCTGGACAATCTTGTGCATCCTGCTTATATGAAGGAAAATGTGATCGTGATGGACACCATTAGAAATCCAGAGGCCATTACTGCAACCAACATGGCTTTCGCAGGAACTTCCAAGTCCAATATGAAGTATCCAATGGCCGAGAACATGTATATGGTGAAGAAATTATAGGTGGCAATGAAATAAGTGGAACAAGTGGGGTTAACCTAGCTATTAGGATTCCTTCTAGTACAAGATCTTGTGAATGGATGAAATAATCGAGTTGCCACCCAAACAGGAAACTAACCTGAATGTTCAGGTGCTAAAGGTGCATGATGAAAAGATTAGTGAGAGGACAAAGGATAAGGTGATGAAAAATAAAGAGATAAGGAAAGAATCACAATGACGCTAGAAAATGTTGTGGCGTTGGCTGGACAAGGAAGATGAAACTGATTAGGGAATTAAGAGGAGTGATGATAATTTTCGTAATGCCAAGGACCAAGAAATGGATCCTCAACAACGTCACCAGAAAATGTTGTCGTTGTCATCTCAAATGAAAAGATGGAAAAGTGAAGGATTGAAAAGATGTCGTTGAAGCACCGAGAATGATATAAACTCCTCCCCAAAAACAACACCAGAAAATGTTGTCACTCAGATTCTATAGGCAAGGTGCCGCAATAGCTTAGGTCAGTGGCTATCACTTTGATCCCCAACCTTTCTGTTCTAACTGTTTCCCAACAACAAGCTATGGGGATAGTCCCTCTGGAATATGAAAATGCAAGAATTTTTGGCAACCAACAAGTTTGGGAGACACGATTGAATGGCCTAGCCACTTGATTGATTTTAGCAAGTTAAGAGATTAGATTAATTTTATATATGAGACCAGTGCCTTATGGAGTCAACTACTTGCTTTAGATCAATTAAATAGTAGGTGGCTGTATGAAAAATCATTACTTAAATGCTTCACTATCCTATATGAAGTGCAAGTCCTACAATCTAGTTGTGATGCAAGAACATTTATTGATTTTAAATATATGCCTAGCTAAATGTATCCCTTGATCCCTAACTGTTTTGAGGCTAGTCTCAAAAGTAGGTGGCAGAGAGAAGTGAAGGTGAAACAAACAAAGGCTTGGTTAATGATACCTCTCCTTGAAATCTAATGTACCCAATGCCTCTAGCGCTGCAAAGATTGTGGCTCTGATGATTGCAATATCTGTTTTAACCACTAGAGAGGGTCTATCATTCGCAAGCTACAAATGAAGACTGGCCCTACCTATCTGTCAACCAAGATTATGCTTGGAGTTAAGTTAATTAATGCACAACTAGGTCTAGAATGGAGTGCAAGAAGGTTTGAGTGTTCTTGAGTTAATATTTTTTATTGTCTTAAGTACTTAGTTATGATTATGTTATGGCAAGGAGTACTTATCAATGATTAAGAAGCAATCTTAAACACAAGGAGTGCTTAACTTTACTAGTGCCCACAAGATGCAAAGATAACTAAGAGATAATTGCTCAATTATTAGACAAGTGCGAGATAGGGGATTTTTGAGGTCTAAAAAGGGCCTTCTAAAGAAGTTATAAATCAATAGTGGAAATAATAGAATATGATTAGATTACATCATCAAATTTTATAGGGAAAAAAGAAAAAACTATTTTTCAACTTATCCCCTTATGGGTTAGCTCAAATTTCGAGCAGAAACACTTGTTTTATGCAAAATTTGATTCCTCATTCAAGGAGTACCCATGTTGCATACTTTTGATGGACCTTGCTACACGACAAATGAAAAATACATGAAAAAACATGATTGCAATCACATTTTTTCATGTATTTCTCATTTTTCGTGTAGCAGGGTCCATCAAAAGTATGCAACATGGGTACTCCTTGGATGAGGATTTAAATTTTGCATCCAACGAGTACTCCCGCTCGAAATTTGAGTAAAACTTTCGAGAAATAAGTTGAAAATACAGGTTGAAAAAGTAGTTTTATTATTTTTTAATCTTTTTACTTTTTTACTCCAAAAATGGTGGATCATCCCCCATGGTTGACATCATCATCTTGAATCCTATTGGTTTTTATAAATTTTATTTTGGTTGTACATTTTTCTTAGGAGGCCCATTTTAGACCTCAAAGTTCCCCTAATGTAAAGAAAAGATCACCAATATGCCAAAGATCCACAATAGATATCAACCATAAAACGATAATGACAATAATGGCAAGAAAGAGAGATTAGAGCACTTATCCAAAAGGTTCTTGTTAGAGACAATACACTGAATGATTGCTAAAGATATTGACAACTAGATGATGAATGCTCTTTAACCACAATTAGCAGATCCTCAAGATATGTTAATATCACAATGCCAATTTAATATGTAGCAATTAGATCTCCAATGATAATGTGATAGAACAAGTGAAAATGCCCAAGTTTAATTGATCAATTAGATGACACCAACTTAAGCAATGCAAACCATTCAATCAAGATATTTAACCTTTGAGATTAATGTGATTATGTGAGTGAACTTATTAATGCAAATTTATGACCTCTTTGATTGTGAAACTCACAAGGCAACAAAGTGTTAGTATTCTTATTAGAGAGCAAAAAAACTACTTATCCAATTATCAATCCAAATACTAACAAATCCTTTCCACAATGAGCTATGTTTTTCAATAGACATGAACAAATGAAAACCTTTATGTTACTTATGTTCAAGTGACATTCAATGAGCAATTGGACAACAATAAGTCAATTTATTTTAGAGCACTTAGGATGCCAATTATGAAGTGCATATGAATGCCAAATTGCAAATGAGACAACCTATTTGAATAAATTACTTTGCCAACGCCAAATTTTGAATGAACTAAACTATTCTAGTTACCAATGCCACTGCTATGATCAAACATTAGTGTTGGAATTATGATACAGGTATGACTCAAGTGTTGTCCTTTATGGCAACTCACTTAGATGACAGATTGTAGTTCAGACTCATAGAATGATCAGAGAGAGGTATACGCAGGTTCACTGTGACAAATTAGCGTATACACGTAGGTTCGATGTATTAAAGGTGCGTATACGTACACATGCAGTTTCACAGAAGTAAAGGCGCGTACATGTTGGAAACCATGGTTTTGGTCCATGGTATTTGGTCCATGGTATTTCGACATTGACCCATGGTATTTGGTCCGAGGTATTGACCCCAGGTATTGGGTCCAAGGTATTGGTCCTACATGGTTTTGGACCATGGTATTGAGAGAGGCCTAAACCTATGTAAGGAGGAGAAGATTATTAGGCCAAAGGAAAAGTGTGCAAGGATTGAATATCTGATGAAGTGTGAGATCTAGTATGCTGGTTATGGGTTTGTGATGCTTTGCTTGATCTGAACCAAGGATGCACCTATGCGGTTGATGATGGATGATGGATCAGGATCATAAGGCTTGGAATGCATTATCATTATGTGGTTTTATCATGGATAGACTAGATCTGAATTATTGACGCATGTTTTATTGTATAAATGTTATGATCTGGGTATGATTGATGTTTGGAATAGCTGCAAAGTTATGAGTAAATATTTGCAGATTTGTACGCGTGTTGGCTTTGGTAAAAGCGCGTATACACGCTGGTTTGGTTTATCATAGTAGCTTATACATTGTGAGATATGATATTTGAAGTTGCAGTTGGATGTGGTTGTTGTTGCAGAGTTCTGCTCTATGTTCTAGTGACTGCATTTTGTTGACAGGGTTTCTGTGATTCAATGTTCAGTGATTCAGAAATGAATGATGCAAGTGTAGTTGATGGTTGTATTGTAGTGGTGATTGATTTTGTGCTTCAATGTTGTTGATGGGTCCAGTATGTTGTGTGTGGAGCATGATTGTTCAGAGGTCTTTGTTTCAGCCGAATGTATACCCCAGGAAGTTTGTACACCCCTCCGCGGGGGGGACTTGTTCCCGCGGGGGGTTCCGGGGTGGGGGCGATCCCCCCGGCTGGGGGTCTGGGGGCAGCGGGGCTCGGGGCAGCGCCCCCGAAGCTAAAAACATATGTAAATTTGCCTTGAAAAATTATAGTAATTTCTAGTCAATCTGGGCCGTTCATTAGGCGGATGATCTGACGGTAGAACTTATGTTTAGTTTAGGGATTTTTTCCCTAGAAGGCAACCCCTTTCTTTGTACGAGGGCATTGTATTTGAGGCTGTGATAGATGTGTATTCTAGATGTGTGAGCGGAAAACAAAGAGGTGAGACTGTGAGAGAAAACAAAGGATATTACAACGGATTTGCTATAGGTTGTGTCTCTTCATTTTGCTGGATAATAGAAAGGAAGGACTGGCTGTTCGGGGTGGACGTAGCCCAAAC
>APFE031081023.1:21392-40493 GCA_000404065.3 Pinus taeda | reverse complement strand
GTTTCTTACCAGTCCATACTTCTTGTGGAGTTTTATCCTCCAACGCTGATGAAGGTGACCTATTGACCAAGTAACATGCAGTATCCACCGCCTCTGCCCAGAATTCCTGTCCTAACCCGGCACACTGAGCATGCTTCTTGCCCTTTCCATCAATGTCTTGTTCATTCTTTCTACGACTCCATTTTGCTGAGGTGTATATGGAGTAGTCTTCTGTCGTGCTATACCACACTTCTTACAAAATTCTTCAAATTCTTTGCTGCAAAATTCTCCACCATTATCTGTCCTTAGTACCTTTATCTTCTTCTCTGTCTGAATTTCCACCAGAGCCTTAAATTCTTTAAACCTATCAAAGACTTCATATTTCTTCTTAAGGAAATATATCCATGTATTCCTTGAGAATTCATCTATAAATGATAGGTTTCCTGACATAAAATGGACATGGGAACCATAAGAAACTGCTATGCATATCTATTTCAAGTTTTTTTCAAATTTTTGTCATCAAGGAGTAATGGAACAACTAACTGACCATTTCATCATCCCTCTTTACAAGCTCATCTTTGAAGAAGAACCAACTTGCATGTCATGAGGAGAAACAAAGGCAATAACAGAGATCACAGATTGGTTTGCCTCACTGGGTGGTACCTTCCTTAGAGTGTTTAGTGGAGAGAGTGTTCAACAGGTATTGAGGGAAAGGCGATAGTGAAGTTTGCATTCGATACTCAAGACTTTAACCCGTATGATCCTCATAGTATTTGAAAATACCACTATGCGAGAATTCACTTTCTGTGGATCAACGAGGCTTTTCATTAGCCAAAGGAGGACCCATGGAGAAATTGCTACAATGCATCCAAAATCCAGAAGCCAGTCAGTTTAGCAGGGACTTCACAGGCTACTCCACAGAGGGTAGCAACTTCGGAAGAAACAACAACAGAAGGCAAAAATCCCATGCAGGACAATGGAAAGAGAAAGATTGTTGACAGTCCATCAGAGAAAAAAGCTGCAAGATGAAAGCAGATCCTATTCTTATGAAAGCATCTTTAGTAGCTGAAGAAAAGAGGAAGAAAAGGATACAAAGAGTAGATTGGAGGAAGAGAGAAAAGAAAAGGTTGTAGGAAGCATAGCTGAAGTTGTAGGAAGTAGAACTGAAGTTGTAGGAAGCATAACATAAGTTGGAGGAAGAATGGGAGTAGAGGAAGAAATAACAAGAATAGAAGAAGAAGCAGGAAGAAGAAGAAAGGCAAGGTGAAATAGCAGGAGAAAAAATTCCCATACAGGTTGAAGAGTAGGAACATAACTAACCAGCAGCTGAGGAGGAAGGGGAAAAAATGCAAGATTGGGAGCTTGCTCAGTAGATTGAACACTTGATTGAAGTTACATGCATGGAAATGGAACAAGAGCCACAAAATGAAGATGTTGATCTGATGCCAATTTTATCATAGGTCATTGTTCGGTCTCCAACAGCTCTAGAAGCAGAGCCAACAGTAAGCAAGGAAGGGGATGTTATTCCTCTTTATGATGATTTGGTAATGGATGTGTACAATCTTTCATTGTATTAGTTTCAAAATAAGATTGTAAAATCACAGAGAAATCATTTTCCGGATGATCATGAATCACCTGCATTCATTAGAGAAAGGATGATAGTGGTGGACACTAGGAAGAATCCAAAATTCCATTTTCGAAGCCAACTTGGCCTTTGTAGGTGCAACAAGATCAAACATTTATTCTTTGATGGTAGAGAATGAGAAATTAGCACAAAAATTATAGTCTTCCATGCAAGAGGTAGAACAAATATGTGCAATAGCACATAACACAGTTTCTGCACAAGTATACTCGGAGGAGATAAGAGCAACGATAATTGCTGAAGTAACAACACTTGGAGAAACCATTCAGAACCTCTATGAGAAGTTTGTGACCGTACATAAAGAAATTGTCTGTTTTCATGGGCTACAGTAGTATAGCAAAGATTTTGTTAAAAATATCAAGCACGTACAAACTGCCATTACCTATGAGCAAGAATGGACAATGCAATACAAAGGGGCAACACTTAAATTGGGAAAGAAAATGAAGCCACAAGCAGAGCTAGAGAGAGTGAGAGTTCAGATGTTGATTCAAAACAACAAGCTGCTCGTCTCATTATTTGGTAACGTTCAGGCCTCATATGCATGATTATTCAGTAGTTTGGATGTGTTGGTGAAAACACATAACATCGCATTAGTTGGCTCACAAACCAAATCGACACCCAGGAACCAGGTCTGACAGGAGATCGAAGAGTACTTGGAGCAGATGAGACAAATTTCCTCCAAGGAATATTTGGAGTTGAACAAACAAAACATGAATAACTACATCATCAATCATGTCCAAATTAGAAAAATGTTTATCATGCTTAAGAGGGAAGTTGAAATTGGTTCCAAGTCATTGTACATGGATTCCTTGGAGGCTAGAGTCCACTTCCTACTAGAAACCATCACGTAGTTTGGGGATGCCATCGCACAATACCAAGCTTGTCACCAATATGTGACCAAGAAGCATCAAGTGGAAGTTGTTGAGCTAGAGTTTAGCAAAGGTCAAGCATCATATTATTTTGTCTTGTTAGGATGTCAACTTGTCTCTAACCTATTTTGTCTTATATGAGTATGAATGTAAAATGTAATATTATTTGTAATTATTTTGTAAAGTGAAATTCCAAGTCTCAATATTGGTATGTGAAGAGTCATGATGTATGTAATGAGTCATTTGGAAGAAGTTTAAGAGTCATGAGGGTAGTCCAAAGGTCACAAAAGGGACCTAAAGGGTCATCCACCCCATTGTTATAAATAGAACCTCATAACTCATGTTACAGGATTTTGGGAGCCAAGCTTTTGGCTAATTTTAGGATTAGAAGGAGCTTGGGAGTTTCGTGAGAGCCTTGGCTTCTCCATAGCATAGAGCAAGTATACTTATTTGGAGGAGCAGGTGTTCTTGACTTTAATGTTCCATTATTTGGGCTAGTGGTCCATGAATGGCGTATGTATGAATGGAAATTTCACTTATAATAAAACTCAAAGCTGACACACTTTCATACATATGTTATGAATTTAGTAGGATTGTTCTTGTTGTATTTTGAATGTATGTTATTTAACTTACACTTATGCCTATGAAATATTTCATTTGAATTTGTATGAATCTTGTTGAATGCGTGATGTTGTATTAATTCATCACTATTAACTTGTCGAATATTTCGCATACTATCTTGAGATGTCATTATGATTGTGTGTTCCTTTCAAGCTATGAATTATTACAGACTTCCAAGGGGTGCACTTCCTTTTCCCTTCGTGTGTTGGAACCTTCACATTGCACTTGAATTTTCGCAAGGTCAAACACTTTCTCTCACCAAACTTACCATACTTCAATCTGTGTGTTTTCATAGTCAAGGTATAACATTAACACCCATTTCTGGGACTCATACTCCAAACAATGTGAGGTCTAGTTTTGAATTCATATTAGGGATATCCCCTAAATGTTGATGGTTCCAACACCATCAAAACTTATAACACCCTCCTCCCACATCTACCAAAGTAACTGGCCAACCAGGGTAAACATGTGACGATAAGTTACTATGATATGATTTTACCTCCTAAGTCACATTAAAGAAGTGGAATTGACGGAAACACAACACATAGACCTTCAACATCAAAAATAGGACTCCTAGGAACCATCCCAACCTTTTTTCTAACTAGCCCTGAGTCCCGCTGAGTTTTTAAGCTATTAAACATTTAAACGCTCCCATTCTATGGGCATGCCAGCATGCAGAGAGCTCTAGATTCTCCCACAAGCCTGCATTCCTGCATCCAGGGACTATTTCTAGTAGACCTGTGCTAGAGTCCATGGAATTTATGGCACTTTTCAAGCCTAGAATTATGGCCACTACCCAGAACTTGCCGTAACTTCCGAATCCATTAAAAACATGATGAAAATACTAATACACCAAAGACTAAATCTAGGACTAGGCCTCACCATCCCCAACCGGGACTGACTTTTTGTCAAACACTTGTCATCAATGCAATCTATAGGTGTAAATGAATAATCTAAGCACATGAGTCTTATAATTATATGAGATTCGCTAGGAGGCATTGTTTCCTTATCAATTTAGTTTCAACCTCATCCATTAGGCCATAGATACATTATTCATTCATATACAATTAAAAACATGATGGGAACCATACACAGTCACTATCATAATACATATACATAGCCAACATAATAACAATAGAAATACTATGGAAACATCAACCATATAATCCACATATAAACCCGTATAATACTCATGATAAAAAGGAGAAATAACCTCATATTAATGATGCAAAATCCAACCTGGTATGGGACTACCACATTCCACCTGACTGTAGACATGGCTGAGTCAAATCTCTCTTCAAGTAGTCACCCTCATGCCATATTCTAGGCATGAATGTGGGATATCATAAAACACATCAATCAAAACCATCCAAGGCTTCTAGAGGCCAAACCACCTCAAGCCATCAAATAGTGATTCCACCTCATGGTCGGACATCACAAAACCATTGTCAGATTGGTCCCTACCCAAGCCTTCCAGGGCTCTAGAGTGTTTGTTCCAACTTGGCTTCCAGGACTAGTAACTCAACCCACTGTTTTTGCCAAGCTCCAGAGTGTTTGTCCAACCAAGGCTCTAGGACTAGTAACTCAACCCACAACTACTATCGGGCTCTAGAGCATTTTTCCAACCAAGGCTCCAAGACTAGTAACTCAACCCAAGCTATTACAGGGCTTCCAGAGAATTTTTCCAACTAAGGCTCCAGGACTAATAACTCAACCCAAGCCATTATAGGTCTTCTAGAGAGTTTGTACAACTGGCTCCAGGAACTAATAGCTCAACCCAAGCTAAAGGAAACATGAGAACCAACCAGAAACACAAAGAAATGACCCCATACCACCATGGCTATCCAGGAAATGGAAAGGCTAGTAAAATCCACTGTCAATATAGGAAATCCTCCATGCTAGTGACAGATCATGACCAATAAACAACATGCATGCGCCATGCATTCCAAAACTAGTGAGGAAAATAGACATGCAACTCAATACCTATAAGAAAAACCCACTGTAGTTGTTGATCTTGGTGCCCTCTTTCACTTTCCTACTCTTGCTATGCCTCCTTGCTCAAAAACTACAATTAATCTACACCCTCCAAGAGTTCTCCAAGAAAACTCTGTCCCAGAGTATGAGAGAGAGAGAATAGAAGAGATCTCCAAAATTGAACTGACCAAGCCTACCCACTTATCCTCAGAAGCCTTTTTATTGATGAGGTCTCTATTTTCTTCATTTTCCATTATTTTCCTTCATTTTCCTCATCACATGCAATATGTGAGCTTTCACCTCCATTTTCTCCTAATTTCCATTATTTTCATAAATAAAATGCCAATTAATGCCTCTTGCCTTTCAAAATCCTTTTCCATTGCCTTTTCCAATTTCCTTAGCCATAATAAACTGAATAAACACCCACTAGGATGTTTCTCCCACCATTCAACTTGGAATACATGTCCCATCACCGTGGCCTTATATATTTTACATGGATTTTTAACCAGGGTTGTTACAACAATTCCATGAGTATTGCTTGAGCTTACCACATTATAAACTTAACATTGCAATAATTGCATGGTGAGCTAGGGATTATCATAGGGTTTAGCAGATGGAATTCGGGTTATGGAGAGGTGGGGGAAGGGGAAATTTTAAACCTAGATTTTTCAGAAGGTGTAAGACTTTCAACATCGACTTCAAACAAATCCCTCCTAGAGAATATGAAACAAATAAATATCTATGTGGTTGATGTAGTCGACTTAAAAAAGGAGGGATCAGGAAGAGGTAGCAAAAATGAAAGACTCAGGTTGCTTGATGTACCACCAACTATCTTGACAAAAGGGCATCTAACACATTGCAAATTAGAATAATTTATGGCATGAAATCATGACCTGCTTTGATACCACTGATACAGATCTTGGGGTGGGAGGGGGCAAGATATGAGAAACTAAAGAGCCATATAAAAAGACAACACACCAATAAATTATTATTAACATACCAAGAAAAAGTTACATCTTCAATTTTTATCAAGTAATCTGCCCTTTTGAAAAGTAAGGCTCTTTATAGCCTTCTTCACTCACAATACCATGGGTAGTTATCATGGTTGGATACCATTGGTAGATATCGAGGGTGGATGTCATTTTATTTTATTTTATTTATTTAAATTTGAGGCATTAAATGACATTTTTTGGCATTAAATTTTCTTGCTCAGCCATCAAGCCCTATGAAAATATTCTAAATTCAAAGGCCTTTCCAAAGTGAAAGAATCACGTCAATTGGATTTTAGATGCAAAAATTATGCTACCTGAAAGTTGATCTTTTGTGATTGACCACCGTAATTCAAGAGAATGCCACATCAACCCTTGTTACTCATGGAAAATGGGATAGTCACATGGGGACTATGAATAAGACTCTAGAAGGGTCGAATTATAACTCACGTTAAGGGCTGAATCGGTCAAATTTAACCCCTAGTTGGCTATTAGGATGTGTTATAATTGAGCCACTAGGAGGAAAAGAGGTTTCATTCTATTTGCTTGTATTTTTTCTATAATAGAGCAAAGTAGTTGAGTGTGGACAGATATACAACATAACATAGGGGGTTTGTTCTATATGGTAGGTCACAAGCCACAAGTCTAAAAAAAATCTATAGAGAGTGCCTTCTTCTTTATACTTGATTTCCATTCTAGATAAAAGAGAGTAGAGAAACCTCACCTTCCAAATATTTTTTCTCCCAAGAGGGTTTCCTAGAGCATATCTGAGTGTTTGTTGTGGTTTGTACATAATTGTGTTAACTTGTTCTCCATTTTTTGTATATTATCTATTACATGCATAAATAACAAAAATGGAATTTGAATGGAACTAACCCTTCATAGTATATATTTTAGTTTATTTTCATAGATCTATTGTGATGAAATATTCGATGGAATATTCACGATAGATTATAGATCACATTAGTATCATAGTAGGTTTCTTTGGATATTTCATGGGAAATTGCAGGGGTTCGAATCTATTTAAGCATAAAGTCATAAAACCTTAGCCATGGTCAACAAATTAGTTTATGAGAATCCTCAAGAACTAATAAGGGAGAGTTTTATGCATTTGGAAGCACAAGTTGATAATATAAACCGTAATGTGAGCCTCCCCATGGAGACCATAACAATAAGTTTAGGATTTTAAGAGAACATGGAGGTTCCAACTTAGAGGTTAGATCAAAGGGAAATTAAGGGGTCATGAAGAGCTAAATAAGGAGCCAGGGAAAGCCATAAAATGGGTATTCAACTTCAAGCACAATGAACCATTCATAATGACTCTTCAATATGGAAGCAAAGGTGGATATCAAGTCGTATCAAGGTAAGATAGATTCTTTGAAATTAAACAATTGGTTGCAATAGTTAGAGGACTATTTTATTTTTCACCATATGGAGGAGAACCATTAAATTTTATGTTCTCAATTAAAATTAGAGGGGCGTGCCTTAACCTAGTGGGAAAGACACATAGGAACCCTTAGGATGGAGGGGGGTCCTCTTGTAACCAAGTCAAAGGCTTTTAAAACTCTCATAAATTACCAATTCTACCCTATCAGTATGTAAAGGAACAATGGATCCAATGGAATTACCTCAATTAGAGACAAGAGTAGAGAGGAGTACATCATGAAATTTAGGAACTTGGAAATAATGTTAGGTATCTCTCCCAACAACCTAGATGTATTCCTAAAGCATCTGGAGGGTCTATAAAGCCATTTTAGAAAGAAAGTAGTGTTTTTGAAACCCTAAACAATGGATGAGGCTTGTGTATAGGCATAGTTCTTAGAAAACATAGGGAAAAAGAAAATACAACCAAGTGGTTCAAAGAAGGATGAACACTAGGAATATTCCAAGGAGGGGAAGAATAAGTGGAAAGGGGGAGAGGAAAAGAAGATAAAAACCATATCACACCAATGCAAATATCTTAGCCACCACTACAACAATGATGGGCACACAAAGGATAAACATTGGAAATTGCTTCCAATGCTCAACCTAGCAAACCATAACAAGGATGTAAAGAGGAAAAATATCATAGCCACATATTCAAGAAATAAGGTGGAAAGTAGCTTGAACGTGGATGATAATATTGTCTGGACATGAGTGCAGAAGGAAGTAAATATGAGTGTCCTATAGCATAATGAAGAGGGGGAGATCACTCTTCCATATAAAGATACATGTCAACAAGACAAAAATTGATGCTATGTTTGAATCAAGATCACAAGTAAATCTCATTGTGGTAAATATAGTGAACAAAATTAGACTAGAGGTTCACGACCATTGTATCCCATATCCATTGGGATGCATCAATAAGGAGGTAGATTTAAAGGTAATTGAATAGTGTAAATTTAGATTTGCTACCAGTGTTTATTTTATTGATGAAGTGGAATTAGATGTAGTTTCATTTGATGTATATGGAATTCTGTTCAAAATTCCCTATACGTACATGTGGGATGAAATATTAATGTAGAAAGCCAATGAATACTGCCTCATCAAGGATGGAAAATACTTCATCATCAACATGCACAAGCGAAAGTCAAAGATTTCACTGTTTTATGCCAACTAAGCTAAGAATTGAATGGTTCTAGCAAGAGGTGTGCTTTATTATTCTTAAGAGAAAATAAAAAGTACACGTGTCATTTAGAGAAAAGGCATCCCTGGAGGGGTGCACCAAGAAAAAAAGACAACAAATGGAGGGTTTATACATGCATACAAGGGAGTTTTCTATAATCCCTAAGGGATTCCACCCAAGAAGGAAGTGGAGCACAAGATCCAATTGTTGTTGAACTCTCCACTACCAAACATCAAGTTGTATAGGTAATCCATGCTAGAAGCAAACAAGGTTAATAAGTAGTTGCAAAAACTATTGGAGTAGGGTGTTTTTCAACCAAGTAACTCACCATGTGGATCGTCCATCATAATTGAGTCAAAGAATAATGGGACTTGGGGAATGTGCATTTCTTATAGGGATTTAAGAAAAATTACACTCAAGTATAGGTACCCCTACCAAGGATAAATGACCTATTGGAATAGTTGTAACAAGAAAAATACTTCACCAAGATGGATTTAAAATCAGGGTATCTCCATGTTCAAGTCAGAGAAGAAGAAACTGGGAAGATTGCCTTCAAAACCAAACAAGGTTTGTATGAGTGGTTAGTCATTCCATTTGTTTTATGCTATGCACAAACTACATTCATGTTATCAATGAATGATTTACCATGTCCATATCTCAATTAATTTATTATTGTTTATTTATATGATATAATGGTATACAATGCTACCTAGTAGGAGCACATCTCACATGCAGGTGCTAGACACATGGAAGAAGCATCAACTACTGTAAAATATCAATAATTTTGAGTGTGCACATCAATGTTTTATGTATTTATTCTATTTGATTGGTGGAGATGACCATAAGATAGATTCTAAAAATATGGAGGCCATCATGAAGTGACTAGTGCCTATGCATGTTTCAAAGGTTAGGAGTTTTGTTGGGGGAAGAACCATAACTAAGAAAATTCATAGCTTCATTTTTAGTAATAGTCATACCACTTCATGCCAAATAGTAAGGGGCAATATTTTCCAGTAGGGGAAGGGTCAATAAAAGGCCTTTTAAAAGTTGAAGAAGAAAATAATTCTAGCATTGGTTCTTGCACTACCAAACTTGTAGTATCCCTTTGAAGTGGAGACAAATGTGATTGGGTATTCTACGTGAGCAATATTTATGTAAGGAAGAATCCCTATATTTTATTATTGTAGTGTTTCATGGGGTGCTTCTCAACTACCCTACCTAAAATAATGATCTCTATGCCTTGGTACAAGCTATCAAAAAGTGGAAATACTATCTTATGGGAAAGGAGACAATCATCCACATATATATCACCGACCTATAAAATACTTGCAAAACTATAGTGAGTTAAAACAAGCTAGGAATTACAAGTGGAATGGGTTTTATAATATTTCCATTTAGTGATCAAGTATAAGAAGGGAAACATGAATAATTTAGCCAATATGATTTCAAGTCAAAACAAATAAAAAATCATATAAGATATCATTTTTGGGATTCAACTGCATTAAGTAAGTCATTCATGTATGACCATTTCCATGATAGGTAGTCGCAAGTGACTAATTTCTCATGATTTGAACAATTCACTTAGTACTCATTGCATCGGGTGATTCTCACATGGGTGAAGAAGTGGTATTGAAATTGGTGAAATAAATCACATAGCATCAATCATCACTTCCAGACTATAATGCACTGCGTAAACCCTCTATACTTAAATTCAAAAAGAGTGAAGGGATCTCTGCTTGGATGGTTCATGAGGCAAATGGGGTAGCAATATAAGTGGGCTTGATTGTGGGGAAAACTACACCGTTAAGCGCGCTTGATCCAGATGCGATTTGGGATGGGTGACCACCCAGGAAGTCCTGGTTATCGGGTGAAAGCCCCAAAAGTGATGATTGACATTATGTGATTTATTTCACCAGTTTCAATCCCACTTCTTCACCCCTGTGAGCATCACCCGATGCAATGAGTACTAAGTGAACTATTCAAATCATGAGAAATTAGTCACTTACGACTACCTCTCATGTAAATGTTCATACGTGAATGACTTACTTAACACAGTTGAATACCAAAAATGATATCTAATATAATGCACTGCGTAAACCCCCTATAGTTAAATTCAAAAAGAGTGAAGGGATCTCTACTTGAATGGTTCATGAGGCACAATACTTGCTAAGGTTTTGCAAATGGGGTAGCAAGCTAGGTGGGCTTGATTGTGGGGAAAGCTCCATACTTGAGCCAAAGGCAATATGGGATGGATGACCTCTCGAGATGGCCTGGTTACCAGATGCAAGCCCTAGAAGTGATGAATGATGCTATGTGATTTATTTCATCAGTTTCAATCCCATTTCTTCACCCCTATGAGCATCACCTGATGCAATGAGTACTAAGTGAACTATTCAAATATTGAGAAATTAGTCACTTATGACTACCTCTCATGGAAATGGTCTATGCGAATGACTTGCTTAACAAAGTTGAATCCCAAAAATGATATCTAATATAATGCACTGTGTAAACCCCCTATACTTAAATTCAAAAAGAGTGAAAGGATCTCTACTTGAATGGTTCATGAGGCACAATACTTGTTAAGGTTTTGCAAATGGGTTAGCAAGCTTAGTGGCTTGATTGTGGGGAAACCCCATAGTTAAGCGCGCTTGAGCCAGAGGCGATATGGGATGGATGACCTCCCGGGAAGTCCTAGTTACCGGGTGCAAGCCCCGGAAGTGATGATTGATGCTATTTGATTTATTTCACCAGTTTAAATCCCACTTCTTCACCCCTGTGAGCATCACTTGATGCAATGAGTGCTAAGTGAACTATTCAAATCATGAGAAATTAGTCACTTACGACTACCTCTCATGGAAATGGTCATACTTGAATGACTTACTTAACGTAGTTGAATCCAAAAAGTGATATCTAATATAATGTACCGCGTAAAACCCCTATACAAACAAACATGCATATACAGAGGACGAGGAATTCATGGAAGTGTATCAACAACTACAAAGCCAGACTCATGTGGATCATGATGACAACACAATTAATTATCATCTCTAGAATAGGTTATTATACAACTTAAGAAAATTTATGTATTCCTAAAGGTGAGAGATTGTAGTTGATTATAGTGGCTCACACCTCCACGGTTGCAATGAATTTTGGTGTTGGGAAGATAATTGTCAATTTAAATGTGCATGTGTACTAGGCTAGTATGCAAGAGGATGTAACTAAGTTCATTAGAGGATGTATACTTTTTTGTACTAGCAAGCCAAGTAATAAGAAATGGGGTCTATACCATCCCTTACCTATGCCCATTCTTTCTTGGGAAAATATTTCCATGGACTTTGTGGGAGGCTTACCAACAAATAGTAAGTTTTGAAAAGTGTAACTAGGTTCAGTCATCATAATTATCATTGTACTTGTATCTCATGTAAAAAAACACAAAAAGGAAATATTATTATTATTTCATTAATCAAGCATGTTCTTCATGATTCTAGGGTTTATTGAGTCAAAATAAAATTTCTCATGAGACAGTATATTATACTTGAGTCAAGTCCCATTTGGACTTTTGAAAGAAAGAGAAAAAACATTTTTATTTGAGTCAAAAAGAGTATTCTTGTACCCACAAGACCAAGTCGGCTGAGCCAGGATAAGTTGACCCAGAAAAAAGCTTATTTGACCTCCTGGATATGTATAAATATAGTGAAATTCGACCTCATTTTGACACACAACACTCACATCAATTTCTATGCAAGAAATAGCAAGAAGACAAGCAAAAGTCAAAGGAGAGAGAGTGGGAATCAAAGAAGAAGGAGAAAAGGTAAAAGGAGAGAGAAATTCACACTATCCTACCCTAATTTCTACCATACGTGCAAAGTTTTAGACTATTGTAGGGGCCAAATTTTTTAGCAATAATTGCAAGGCCAAAAATTAAATTTGGACGAGATTTGAAGAGCATTAACCATCATTGACTTGGTTGGATTTGACTTGGATGGTGAGGGTTTGAAATAGGGCTGACTCAGGTCTTGTGGGAGGTCTTGATATTGGTTTTTGGGTCTTATATTTCTTACTTTGATAGGATTCTATAACAAGTGAAGTTCATTGGGCTCCCCCCTCTTGTGGGGTATTCCCCTGGCTTGGAGCCTATATCTTGTATTCATTGTATTCTATATATTCATGTATTAGGCTTGGTAATTGTTTGATGAAGAGAACATAATAAAATAAATAATAAGCCAACAAACATTCACAAGAAACTATTAAGTAAGATAAATCAACCCTAATTTTCTAACCTATTGATTTCTCAACGTGGTATCAGAGCTAAGGTGAGAAGAGGGTAGCTTGAAGAGCACTTTTGTTGACATAAGTTGAAGACATCTCCACCATCATCATCTCACTTCAATGGAAGACACTACCTACATCAGCGATATTTAAGGAGGCACAATGATTATCATCATTAGCAATCATCATTTTGAAGAAGACCATCATCTTTGTAGCAACAATCTCTCTCTTTTGAACCTATTGGATAGTTCCTTCTCATCACTCATTTTTTAACCCATCATAGTAGCTTAAAGACATCTCTATAAAAGACATCACTCAAGAACATCTTCGAGGATTTTTAGAAGCATCAAGATTATTGGGAACACCAACTACATTATTGGAAGCATCATCATCGATCATTGAAGCAGCTTGAAGATATTATTGTACCAACCATCCTAGAAGTCATCTCTAGTCCAATAATAATTCAAGGGAATCTTTGAATACCCTTGGAATCATAAATAATTCTTGGAAGCATCAATATACTTGAAGGCATCATCTTCATTCAAGTAGTTCACTCCTTTGACAAGTAGGTACTTTATTGCACTCCATGTATCACACTTAAAATCAAATGACATATTTTTGTAAATAAGGTAACAAACTTGATGGGTTGTCAAACTCCAAATCTTGTAAGTAAAGAATTGATTTGGTTCTCATAGAAAATGGAGTAATGGATCACATTCAAGGCAAAGTTTCAGAACTAGATAAGGACAAGACTCAATAATTGTGTAAGTATAATAAAGGAGAAATTAGGGCTCAAAGAATTCTCATTGAATCCATCAAATATCACCTTATCCCATTTGTTAAATAACTAGGCACATCAAAAGAAGTATATGAAAATATATGAAGTATATGGAAATTGGTAAAATTATATGCTATAAACACTATAGGTTAGAAAATATCTTTGAGGAATCAACTTTACAAAACAAGGTTTTCAAAATATGAAGACTTGGCCTCATACCTTGTGAAAATATCGAAATTGAAAGATCAAATACAAGGGCTTGGAGAAGTTGTATGTGATTCTAAATTAACTACTTGTGTACTCAATGCTCTAACTCTAGATTCAAGTCATTTTCTGACCAACATCTATTCAAGGAAAGATACTCCATGCTTTGATGAACTATGAGCTTTATGTGTTCTAGAAGAAACAAGATTGAATGCCAAGGATGGCACCGAACCCAACAATGAACAATACCAAGCATTTTTTGCTAGATCAAAGAAGAATTTTGGAATATTTGAACCCTTCCATAAATACAACAACAACAACAATCAACCACATGTAGGCCGAGACATGTCCAAAGTACATTGCTTTGGGTGCAATGAATATGGACATTTTAAAAGGGATTGCCCTAAGGATCCTAAGAAAAATAAGAACAACAAAAGGAATGAAAGAATTGGAGCTCACATTTCTAAATAAGATGAAGAATGTGAGAAGAAAACAAAGACTAAATATCATAAATACCTCTATTATTAAAGGATTTTACTATTACTAGGTTTACAAGTATTTTGTTTTTCTCTTTTATTAGAAGATGACAGTTAGAGTACCAATCGCAGTAACACTTGTAGAAGTATCTTGGGATTTTAAAATTATGGTATTATGGAAAAAACATAAAACATTGAAAGAGTTAGAGTCTACATTGTCATTTGTATCACAAAATGTTGGAAGCACTCATCTAATATTCTAACAAACACGTATAAAAGGATTTGGGCATCAAGCACTTTATAGTTAATGAAACAATTATAATTGTATCATGTTGATATAGAAGTAGTCATTTAGCATAAAATGATTACAAGGATCTACTATAGAAGTAGAACCATCAACAAAGTCAAGGTCATTATGCAACATTATAGAAGTATAATATTTTGTTTCAATAATATGAATGGAAGAATTAAAGTAATGTGGTATAAGTATATTGTGGAAGTGACATCAAAGCAATCTAGAAGTTTGAAGATATGAAGATATTCTAGAAGAAACATGAAAGCATAAATGAAGCATTTCTCATCACAAGGAAATAATCTCATCATTCACGGACATCATCTTGAAATAAGGTTAAAGTAGCAGTTCATTCAAAGGAAGTCAACATGAAGAAAATAAGTATGCTTGTCTTAGAAAAGGTTCTTCATTAGTTATAAAAGAGATTAATATATTTAGAAAGTGTTAAAGGAAGAGAACGATGAATATCAATTAGAAATATACTTGAGAGCATGATCATGATATGCCTTGGCCAAATAGATAAGTTAGGACTCTTCCATATGGTTGTTTTATATATAGAAACATAACAAGATTGGTAGAAAATATGTTAAGATAAATATGATGTAAGGAAGGATGTTATGACAACTTCAGAGGCAACTAAAAGCATAAAGTGGATTGAAGGATCCTACAATTTGGAATTTTAAGTAACATCACTTGTTTTGGAAACTTTTATGATGAGAAAAGACATCATAATGTTTGAGATGTAGTGTGACTTCTAGGAAGAATACATAGAAGAAGTGTGTACACTATAAAGGAAAGATAAACAAAAATTGATACAGGAATTCATGAGATTTTTGTTGATCACTTGATATGAATGGAAAATAGCATCAACACATGGTACTCATCCACCCATATTATTCATCAACCCATGGAATTTACCCATGGTATTGTAAATGGCATCCACCCGTGGTATTTTAAAATCTACCCATGGTATTCATTCACCCATGGAATTGACCCGTGGTATTGTAACGGAAAAATACTATAAGTAACAAGTCACATTTTGTAAAAGGACAGATTGTCCGCCACAATGTAGCTTTTACAGTTCAGAGGCATGTAGCCACAAATCTCTTCTCAAAGATAAGCTACCATCGCCCTAGCTGGTTTATTTCTATTTCCGGTTGTAAGCATATTTCAGTATTTTCCATTAATGAAATGAAGTATTATTTCCGCTGCATCTTTGTGTATATGGTTATCTCTGTATTTTATTACGTTCCTGTTTAAATATGGATCAGTGGTATCAGAGTAGGTTATGATTCCATGGGAATGAGGGTTTGATGCATATTTCAATTTCAAATTTTGCAAAAATATTCAACAAACTTCAGGCATGTGCTACAACCTCCACAGAGCACTTTCTTGGGTCAAGCAGGAAGAATTTTTCTTTTTTCATTTTTTTGCAGGAATTTTTTTGGGCGGCGAATTTGCAGATCATATCTGAAACATTTGGTACAAAATTTACAAAAAAAAAAATACCAGATCTAGATTCCTCTCAAAAAATCACCCAATTTCAAAAAACAAATGGGTCAAATCGGAGTTCGGATGTGGGAGATATCGCTGATTTAAAATCAGCTATTTTATCAGAATTTTTGTGACGACGGAACTGTTGTAGCATGAATCTAAGATCTTAGAGTGTCCAGATAAGGATTTCCAACTCATGGGAAGATGCAAAATGATCTTTCTGCTTCCAAAAACAGGTTATAATAAATATTCTGAGTTATATTGGCCGAGTTATTTCCATTTTAATTCTGGAGCAGCATTCGGAATGGGTTCCCATTGGAGACGTGCCCTACCACCCCACTTTAGTAGGCACATTCTTCACATTCATCAGTTTCAACATAGCAGCATTCAGCTTGGGTTATTTGGAGACGTGCTCTCCCACCCCAGGCTATGTAGGCACCTGCTACTTCATCAATAACCAACATCATGGTTATGGGTCAACCACATAAAATCCTTGTCATCGAAGTCCATTTGCTAGGCCGCACACTGTCAGAATCGTGGTTGGTCACAAGAATTACAAGGTATCTCTATCCTTGGATCTTCATTTATCAGGATTTTGGGTTAACCACAGAAAACCCTTATCTTCAGTGGCTCTTCATATTCAACAAAGGCTTCGTAGGAGGAAACTTTACGCAATGGGGACCATTGCTTCTTAAGGAGGGAGGAATGATCCGAATGGAAAATAGCATCAACACATGGTACTCATCCACCCATATTATTCATCAACCCATGGAATTTACCCATGGTATTGTAAATGGCATCCGCCCGTGGTATTGTAAAATCTACCCATGGTATTCATTCACCCATGGAATTGACCCGTGGTATTGTAACGGAAAAATACTATAAGTAAAAAGTCACATTTTGTAAAAGGACAGATTGTCCGCCACAATGTAGCTTTTACAGTTCAGAGGCATGTAGCCACACATCTCTTCTCAGAGATAAGCTACCATCGCCCTAGCTGGTTTATTTATATTTCTTGTTGTAATCATATTTCAGTATTTTCCATTAATGAAATGAAGTATTATTTCCGCTGCATCTTTGTGTATATGGTTATCTCTGTATTTTATTGCGTTCCTGTTTAAATCTGGATCATCGCTTGATGATATGATGGGTTTGATACCGATCTAGAAGAAGTTCACTTTCATCAGATGGAAAGAGGGAGACATAAATGACTCTACATTCATTGGTTTCACATGTACTATTGCTGACAGAGATACTACTGATGATTAGCGGAAAGTGATATAATTTCTTTAAATATATGGAGGTTTGTGTGATCAACATTGAAAGAGTTTAAATCTATAAGATGTTTGACGAACTACGTAATGAAATGATATAGTTATATGAAGGTTGACATTTAGGAAGGTCAAAGCTCGGTATGATGTGGTGTGAGATAGGAGCCTTGTAATTACAACTAGATATCCACTGGAAGCATAAGTAACTAATGAATAAGACAAGTTGAGGCTTGTGGTTATGTATCCCTATTTTACAGGGTGTGAGGATTTCCTCCCTTGTTAAAAGGGAGTGATGAGGGACACTATATTCTCCATGTGTCATGTATTGTGGCCAAGACTAACAACCATAATCCTAGTGAAGGCACTGATAGGAATAATGGAGGATTGGATAAGCATCTAGGACTGATACTCCTTGAGGATTGGGAATCCAAGATAGGAGTAGTCTAGAGGACCAATACTCTTTAAGGATTGTGAATCTAAGATAAGAGTAGTCCCGAGGAGGACTGATATTCTTTGAGGATGGAGGATATCCAAGATAAGGATAGTCCTATAAGGACATACATGGTGAACATTTGGATGGGGTATGTGGTTTGAGAGGTGGTGGTGGTTGTTTCCAATTGTATGCCTCCCAACATTGTTCTCTAATCTAGTGGAGAGTTAGAGCTTGTCAATAAAGGCCTTGCTATTTTTGTAATTGATAATGATGGTTATGATGATGCTTGACAATCTGAACTATTTTTATGAAAATATATCATTTTGAGAGTATCCTTGTAAATGTAACTAAGTTCCATCTTCATAGTTATCATTGTACTTGTATCTCATGTAAAAAGAAAAAATAATAAAAAAGAAGAATTATTATTATTTCATTAGTTAAGAACATTCTTCATGCTTTTAGGGTTTATTGAATCAAAAGAAAATCTTTCACGAGTCAATGTATTGTACTTGAGTCAAGCCCCATTTGGACTTTGAAAGAAAGAGGAAAAATAATTTTATTTGAGTCAGAAGAGTCTTTTTGTCCCCATAAGACCAAGTTGGCCTAGAAAGGGACCTATTCGATCTCTTGGATGTGTATAAATATAATGAAATTTGACTTCATTTGGACACACAACACTCACATCGATTTCTGCATAAGAGAGAGCAAGAAGACAAGCAAAATTCAAAGGAGAGAGAGTGAGAATTGTAGAAATTTTGAATAATTTAACACATATTCAATGGAGATTATCCTGATCGTGTACTATTGCGGAAAACATACACATTACATAAGCTCCTCTACGTTGATCATCAATATAGCAGCATCAATAACAATAAAACATCAAGAGCATTCACACATTAACACAGTATGTATCCTAAGGAAAGAATCTCGCTAAAAACCCCAACTATCTGTATATTAATGATTGAGTCATGTAACATTACACAGCATAATACTTCTCACAAGTATCTCCACCTCTGTTACACACAATACAGCTCAGATCTGATCTCCAAATCTCCTCCGCTGCTTGCCTGCCTCCACTGCTCAATCCTGCAAGAGAATACTGATGAATGGCTGAAGCAAACTCATATTTCCTTGGCTGAACCACGCAATCCTCATTGGCATTACTCAATCCCTTGATTGTGCAAGATCTGGTGCACAACTATAGT
>APFE031081023.1:2185-21382 GCA_000404065.3 Pinus taeda | reverse complement strand
GGCTAAATCACGTGAGCACAAGCTACAATGTGGGCAAATACGTGGGCAAACTCATTGGCATACTCAATCCCTTGATTGTGCAAGATCTGATGCACAACTATAGTCACAACTGATAGCAATCTGATTCTCTAACACCTGTCCCTGCTGACTTGAACATGCACTGACATGCAACTGAGTTAACTGATGTATTCATTAGTTGTATTATGAGTTAATAACTTGTGAATTAATTAATAACTAATTCACCCAACTCATCTCTAGTCTATTCGCCAGTTAGACTAAATACAACCAGTTTAACAAAGCTAAACTGAACACACTCCATCAACTGCACCTCCAGTCCACTAAACTCAACTCACTTGAGTTCTAATTGAAGTCCTGCATGCAAATATTAGTTATCCCATAGGAACCACGTATTTCCTTCTGGGATATGCATGTACCACATCCGTAGCTCATCCTTAAGTGCTCCAAGAGAATAAGACAAAGTTTATAGTCTAAATATTATTATGAGCTAATAATATTTAACTGTTCTATATGTAGACTGAGCAGTCACTCCGCTGTGATCTAAAAATAGAAGTCCATCTATTTTTCCCAACTTGATCAATTATCCATAAATAGCAACCTACAATCCATAGACATGATCCATATGTCTTAAAATAGACATAGTCTAAAAATAGACTTGCGCCAAAAATAGCCTGCGGGCCCACTTAGTGAAGGCGACTCCTTTCCACTAAGCTCCATCATCTTGTTGCATTCTCAACAAGCATCTCTTGTTGCACACTTTTCAATAGACCGGTGGTGGTTGTGGTAGTATTGTGGGCAAAGGTGTATGTTGTGGAGGTGAAGGTGGGGGTGGTGTGGATAGATGAGGTATTTGTAGAAAACCCTACCTTATCAACTAGACAATGCTCTATGGTGAAGCTTGTGCTGCTCCCTCATCGTCACTCTCAAGAGGTTCAATCAACGGGCTATATTCAAGGTCTGTTCTTCCCCTATCTCTGAGGAGCTTCCCACTTTGCATAGCTCCAAAAGTCAAGGCAGTGGAACAACTCGTTTCTCACACAAAAACATCTTAATCTAAGTATTCAAAGATCTTAGATACTTACCTCATGGTCCTTTGAAGAAACACCTCTCTGCTTCACTGTAACTGACTGAGGTGTTGACCACAAACTCCATAACAAATCCTCCTATAACCCGATCAAGCCATTGGTCAACAGTGCACATGATCTTATCTTTAGAAGCTTCCATCCTTTGCACTAATTCTAGAGTCCACACTATTGGACCATCAAGATTCCACCTCCCTCGGCCGTCTGCCAATTTAGCTATCCACTTGTATAGTTCAATTGGGAAGGTGCAAAAGAAAATTATGTGTATTTCTATGTATAAATATATGTCCAACCATTTTTATTTTGTCAAGCGCGGATTCCCATTTTCCTACGCTGCAAATTCATGGATATTTCTATCCAACCACTTCTCAATTTCCTTATTGGTCTGATTCTAGTGATGCGACATCGCACATCTCTTTATGCAGATACTAGTCCTGGAAACAGAACCATTTTTTTGCTTAGGGGGTCCTAACCCAGGTTTAGAGTTAGTTATGCCAAATAAATCCCTACACTACTGGCCCTTTTAGCATCAATTCGTGATGCACAGATTGAAGTCTCACTTGAAGCAGTATGGGGGGATGCTGGAACCAAGTTGCCTCACCCAGAGATCAATGTGATGTCCTTCTGTGACCTAGATCTTCCTTCATGTAGATCTCTAAGATCTCACTGTGACTTCCTTCAATTAGCCTCTAGACCTCCATGAAGGTCTACGGATGGCTTTTGCAGACCCTGAAAAAACCAATTATCTATTTACGCACACCCTGGGTTAACCTTGGACCAGTATTTACTCAGATCTGCCTAAGTGTTTAATAACTTTAACAAAAAGTGTTAGGATATTCACATAATCACTTAACATTAATTGTGTTCAGATATTAAGACATATCAAGTAAAATCGCACATGAATACATCAGTATTTTATAAATACATTATTCATCATGACATATATCACATTCATACATAACAGAAGTAAAGAGATAAAACACAAGAATTTATGTAACAGTCGTCTTTATTGATATTCAATATAGTTTTATAGACTCAAAACTTCCTGCGCACTCAGCTGCAGGGGTCCACACAATTAGCTGTAGATACTACTTTAGGCCTCTGCGGACTCAACTACAGATCCTTTTCCCCTCTAAGACTACTTCTCTGCATTAGACTTCTTCCTTCGTACCCATAGACTTACTTATCTTTGTTAGAATCTCTAAGACACACCTATTTATACAATCCCATGGTCTATGGACCATAGGTTGATCTTCAAAAAGTTGACTCAAGATTACATAAAGGAGGGTAAAACCCTTTTTTGACTCTTAACTAGCTACGTGCTCTGCGACCACAATTTGTAGATACTTTACATCTTTTTACATAAAAACTTGGGCTTTTGCCCTAAGCGTGACCCCAGGGGACCCCATCCCAACAACCACCTTGCCTTTTCTAGCCTAGCATTGCTTCCAGGATCAAAATCTAACAATGAAGGGCCTTGCGGTTCAAACCAAACAAAGGCATGCAATTTAGACATGGCTAGGAGTGGAAGAAACAGAGCTAATTCGTCTCATAATGACGCCTCCAAGCCTTTGGAAAAACTCGACAACGAGATTTTAATTTTGGAAGTATTATGGAAGTATGGTAATTTAAAAAAAAAGACATTGGTCATGATCATGATTAGCATCATGATCCGACTTGCGGAATGGATAAGGAAATATCACCAAAGGATGTGTCATAGCTATGATAGGTGGACATGGAACTCCATTTATGACATAACGGTCATGGCCGCACGATTCCACAAAGGGTACAAAGGCTTAAGTTCATGCAAATTTTTAAAAATATTAAAAGCATCATTACCTTTCACTTTAAGCATCCTATCACCAACTGTACCTTACCAATCTTACTTCCCCACAATCTAGTCCTTTGATGATGATTGCCAATGTCTTCGAAATGATAACCCATCTTACATTTACATAACTCATGCATACATTAAACATGACATGTTATAAACATGATTACATAATTTGTGATCTTAAATAATAATAAATTATCAGTACTTTCGAATTAATTTGAAGCTAATGTTCTGTTTGTATTTTCAGGAAATCATTGGTGTGTTGCAGGAATTGTTCTGTTTGCACAATTGCTAAATGTTCTACAAGAAATTCTTTTGTAGAAAACAAACCCAATTCTTCCCCTTTTTGTACAGTTCATTGCACATGAATGAAGGTGTTGATCTTGAATGTGCAATTAGCTCATTAGATTACCAACCATTAAGCTCAACTTTTAACCAATGCAAGGCCCATCACCATTAATGAGAGTGAGGACCAAGGTACTCTGATATATCTTATCAGGTGTGAATTTAGGAGCTGATTTCAAACCCCATGTAGGATCCAGTAGTCAAGGAGCCATGATGATTCTCCATTGTTGCTGGCGAGATAGCCTGTCATTAAGGCATACAAGCTTCAAGGCATCATGAGGCTCTTCATCTTGGGCCCAGATAATTTGCTGATGTCGATGGGCCAAGATTGTTGGAAGGAGGGCCTTAGGAATCCCACATCAATCCAACATGAGCAATCCAAATATTAGCTGAAAAATAAAATTTATTCTAAGGATCCAAAGGATATTTTGTCTTGTTATTTTAATGAGCCTAGGGAAGTTCATGCTCATCAGCTTTCAATATTAGAGAGTATGAAATACTGAAAAGAAGACTCCAAGGTGGCTCCTTTTCCACATTTAGTCCATTGGGCCCAGAAAGAGGAATAAACCTATAAATAATAGACATCCCTCTCATGGTTTACTGAGCATGAGAAGGAATAAAGTAAGCTCAGTTTATGACATCATAAAATCAAGAAGAGGTAGTAGAAGGAACAACTCCTCCTTCTGCCATTTCCAGCTCCTTCTTCACAAATTCTTCCACAAATTCCTCGGATTGGGTTTTTGATATAACTTGAGTCTGTGCCCATTTACCAAGAAGGCAACATTCCCATTGTCAATTTTTTTAACCTGGACATATCCATTGTCAAAAACTTTCTCAATTTCATAGGGACCCAGCCAATGTGTATTGGATTTCCCTTTAAAGTTATTAAATCTTGAATCATACAACAATGCCCGATCTCCCTCTTTAAACTACTTCTTCTTTATGTATCTATTGTGCCATTTAGCTCGTTGTTGTTGGATCAAGTCAATATGCTAAAAAGCATCTTGCCTAATCTCATCTAACTCATTGAGCTACAAGATCCTCTGCTATTGTGTTGCATCAACGTCTATACCCAAATTTTCTGGCATCTTGAAAGCTCTGATCTGAAATTCAATGGGTAGTAAAAACTATTTTCCATACACCAATTCGTATTGAGAGAAGCTAGTAATATTTCTCCATGTGATCCTGTAGGCCCACAATGCCTGAGGAAGTCAATCAAACCTATCCTTTTTATGTAATTGCATTGTATTTGTAACAATTGTCTCCATCGCCTTATTTATTGATTTCACTTGCCCATTGGCCTATGGATGGTAAGGGGTGGAATTTCGATGATTAATCTGATATTTCTGTACAACTCCCTACATAATATTTGACACCAAATGAGTACCCTGATCAATAACTATCTCCCTAGGTACCCCAAATCTCACAAAAATATCAGAAAAAATAATTTCTACCACTGCTTTCTCTATTACTCTAGGTAGTTCTCTTGCTTCCACCCACTTCGTCACATAATCAATACAAACTAAAATATACTTATTACCTTTGGACATAGGATTAATGGGGCCTACAAAATCAAGAGCCCACCTCTCGAATGGTTCTATGAGAACTTGTGGATGCAAGGGAATTTCATTTGATTGAACAAGCCACCCTATTCTCTGGAAGCTATAACACTTCCAGACATACTCACTTGCATCTTTAAAAAGACTTGGCCAATAATAACCTGAGCGAAGGATCTTATAGGCTATTTGCTTATCTGCAAAGTGACCTCCACAAGGTTCATCATGAAAAGATTCCATTATATCCTACATCTTGTCCTCCCTGACACACCTGTGAATAATCAAATCAGGTTCGGTGAAAAAGAGGTCTCCTGTTATCCAAGAGTAATTAGAACTTTTCCTAATAATTCTTTTCTTCTAACTAGATGAAAAGTAGGGGGTAACTTTCTTGCAACAAGGCAGTTGGCCATATCTGCAAATCAAGGTGTTTTAACTGAGATAGAAAATAGATTTTCATCAGGAAAGTTATCATTAACATGAACATCCTCACCTGCATGGTTAACCCTAAATAGGAAATCAACTACTTGATTTTCTTTTCCTAGCGTGTCCAATACCGTGATGTCAAATTTCTATAGCAACATCAACCACCTAGTAATCCTGCCATTAGTGTTTGGTTTGTTCATTAGATATAGTAGAATGATCGGTATGTACAAAAACTTCGTAACCAGTTATGTAATGTCTAAACTTGTCAATAGTATAAATTACAACAAGGAATTATTTCTCAGTCACGGTATAATTCAGCTCTACAGGATTTAAATTTTTACTAACAAAATAAATAACATGGGTTATGAAAATTTTCTTTTGGCCCAATACCACTCCTATAGCTGAATCATAGGCATCAGCGGAAATATGAAAGGGAAATTTCCAATATGGGCCTCTCAAGATAGGTGTTAAAGAATTTCTTTCCTTGAGTGTATCAAAAGCAGCTTGAGATTCATCATTCCAATGAAATTCAAATTCTTTAGTTAATAATTTAAACAATGGTGAGGATATATTTGTAAAATTATCAACAAACCTTCTGTAGTAGCCTGCATGTCCAAGAAAACTTTGCACTCCCTTTTGATTGGTTGGTGGAGGCATTTTTACAATTACTTCTATTTTAGCTGGATCAACTTTAATTATTGCAGCAGAAACATGATGTCCCAAAACAATTCCCTCAGTCATAGTCATAAAACACTTTTCATTACTCAATGACATATTAGTTTCTCTACATATGTGCAAAAAATCTCCTAAGATTATGTAAATCTTCTTCAAAATTATCACCTATTATTGTAAAATCATCCATATAGACCTCTACGTAATTGTGTAAAAGATCAGAGAAAATACCAAGTATTTCCCTTTAAAATGTGGCTGGTGTGTTACATAAACCAAATGGTAGTACCTTATATGCATAGGTACCCTAGGTACATGTGAATTTTGTCTTCTCTTGGTCCTCTGGAGCTATCTTGATTTGATTGTACCCACTGAATCCATCTAGGAAGGAGAAATACTTCTTCCCTGCTAAAGTGTCCAACACTTGGTCTATAAAAGGAAAGGGAAAGTGGTATTTTAATGTAGCTTTATTTAGTTCCCTATAATCCACATGAACTCACCATTTAAAATTCTTTTTAGGGACAATAACCAATGGGTACACCCACTGGCTATTTGAAATAGGATAGATGAACCCTACATCTAACAATTTCTACAATTCATTTTTCACAATTTCTCTTAAAGCGGGGTTCATCCTCCTTTGCAGTCGTCTTACAGGTTTTTCACTTCCCTCGATGTAAATATGATGAATACAAGTATCTAGGTGAATACCTCTCATGTATGTATATTCCCATGCAAATGTATCTGAAAATTCTTCTAATGTATGAATTAATTGTTTTTCTTGTTCAAGAGTCAAGGCAACATTAATATTAACAGTTTTTCCAGCAAAAATTTCAACTACCTTAGCTCCAAATTCAGTCATTGAATATGCAGGAAATAAAAACAAGAGGGATGAATGTAATTCATCCACGGTACTATGCTCATAAGAATTCTGCAAGTTAGTAATGATACCTATATTATGACTAGACTGCCCTTCTTCATGCTTGAAAAGTCAGGATTATAAATATAACAATTTATAAGATTTTCTTCTATGTCTTCCTTAAGGTTCATGTCTTGGGCTATTGTTAAAAATGGTTGGGTACATTCTAAATCATGCTCTTGTTCTTCAACCCACTATGTATTTTTTGATCTTAAGAGGGGTTTAGCAGGGAGATACAAATTGACATGCTTTGTTTAAGCCCCATGAGTGATAGTCATATTCCCTCATCTACACCCTATGTAGGCATTTGCTGTGGCTAACCACGGCCTCCCCAAGATCAAAGGATGCCCTCCCAAGTTAGTTTTAAGTTGAAGAACATAAAATTCTGGAGGGTATTCCAAGGAATCCAATGAGATGACAATATCTTCTAACACCCCCACTAGCTTTACCTTAGACCTATCTGCTAATTCTAACATGGTAGGAGTAGGTAGTAAGTTAACGGATCCTATGTGAGATAAAGTCTCCATTCTAATCACATTGATGGCTGCACCTAAATCAATTAATTATTAGATACCCATTAATAAAGGTGGTAACCACGAGAATTCGGGATCTGTATATTTTTCAGTAGCAAATCTAGTGGACATAAGACTTGTAAGTTTTCCACCTACTTGAATCATCGAGGGTTCTTTCTTCTATCTTCCTGGCTTCTTGGTACATAGTTCCCTCACTGTTTTTGCATAAATCGAGATATCCTTAATTGCTTGCAGTAAGAGGATTTTAATGCACAAATTTCTTACTTTAGACATAAGATCAAACCGATGTCGTTTTATTTTCATTTACAACCTCTCTGGAAAAGGAGGCTGGACCACATGGGGTGAGGAAGGTTCTTGTGATCCTAAAGTGATTTGTTCTCTTGGTTTAGGTATGTTTTCTACTTCATGTGGTTCCAAAGTGTCTTCCCCTACAACCTCTTCAATTATTTCAAGCTGAGTCACCTCTTTTCTAGATTGAAGTTTGATTTCCTGCAACGACACTGGGAATTCTTGTAGTAAAGGAACAAAAAATTCTTGCAGCGGCTATGGGGCAATACAATAAATAGGAAAAGTGGGCTAAGTGACCAATCCAATTTTGTGAGTAGATTGGATGGTTTTATTGTTGGGGTTAGATACTCGCTGGATGAGGTTGATTTGGTGGGGCAAGCAACTGAAGTTGCTGCTGTTGTGGCTGTACCATCTTTTGCAGCATGGGTTATGGTAGATAAAAGTTCTGAGGTAGAAAATTATGTACAACAAGGTAAGAACAGTTCCCCTACCAAGGTTGTTGAGGAGGCCAGGGCTTCCAGGAAATTATAACATTCCACATCTAATTATGAGCATACAAAAATTGAAAATGTGACTATGACATACCTGTAGGATGTGGTTTCCATGGTTGCTGAGGTGTCATTGCATAGAGTGCATTGAGATCTTCCTGATATACTACATAGGCTACTTTAATCTTAGGAAGAGAATAACATTGATCAATATAATGCTCAGCTTCACAAATTTGACATACCTCTATGCTATCATCGGAGCATTCCCTTACAACATGTTTCTTCTTGCATTTGGAACATAATACAACCATGGATTTTTCCAATTCCCATTGTTTCTTCGTAGCCTGCAAAACGTCCAATTGTGAAGATAAAGTGCTAAGAATATTAGTCTTAAAGTTTTCAAATAAGTTACCCATTTCAGTTCTGGCTACTCTAGCTCCAACAATTGATTTGACAATCCTAGAAGAAGTGTCTCTCAGTCCTCCTCCAACCTTAGATTTTCCTCATGAATAATGTTTGTACAATTCACACACGTCATCATAGCTCAATTTTGATACATCACCTACTCCCATTAGGTTCAAAACCTCCAGATATTCTAGTCTGATTACCCTAAGAAAAATTGTTCTCAAGGTTTCTTTACTTAGCTGGTTCATCTTGGATCTTTGGAGATTATATTGAAATTTTTTCACCACGTCCTTAAGGCTCTCCCCTTATGATTCATGCCAACAATTTCTTCCTTGAGGTTCCTAGTTTTACAATAATATTGGTACTTTTTCAGGAATACCTTCTTCATTTCATTCCAGGTTGCAATTGAGTTTGAGCCCAACCCCATAAACTACTTGAGAGCTACATCCTTTAATGTAGCAAGAAACAACTTCAACTTCTGAGAATTGGAAGAATAATCGTATCTCCTGCATAATACATCAAATTTGAATAAGAAGGCATCAGGATCTTCACTAGAGACACCATGAAATTTGGACAAGGCTAAAGGAGGAATGTTTTTCATCTGAGTAGCTCCAACAACCTCCCTGATTAGAAATTCAAATGTGACTAGTTCCTCTTCAATGTGGCCTCCATCTATATTATTGGTACCCTCTTCATGATCCATGTCAATCCAAGAGAAATTAGGACCCTTATAAACCACATATTCTTTAGAGTTAATGGTCCGGAAATCTGGTTCTTGGATAGGATTGACAAGGAATTCCTTCTCACGTTGACCACTGAGTAGACATACTATCTTCCTTATAAGAGGAGGTTCTAAATGGGCAAAAACAAAAGAGTTTGCAACAAAATATTCTCCTGTGGAAATATTAGTCTTCTTAGGGTCGAAGGCCAAGCTATCTTCAGGACCATAAACTTTCTATTCAGATTCTTCCTCTTTTACTACCTTGTTTCTTGCAAACTTCCTTTTTCTTGGAGTTTATTAGTGAATGAAGTGGTTCTCACACCACCACAAAAGACATTTGTAAATATTGGACCCTATTTATTTATTATGCAAACAAATTCTAAAGCTTCTACTTACCAAGCAATCAGGACATGGCTCTGGTGAATTCTGAACTTTGCAGGTTCATAGGCTTTACCCTACGTCTTACCATTTTGACTCCCCCAGTCTTAAAAATATTAAACAACAAAAATCATACTAAAACAATTTTAGTATCATCCCTTAGCACCTCCCCGACAAGGACGCCAAAATGTTGAGTTAAATTATAGACTTAGAATTTACCAACATAAATAATTAACCAAGGGAAAAAGTAAACTTGCGAGATGCCATGCAAAATACATGCAAGATTGATACCTCAAGTGCTTCCTAATTAAATCAGTCACATATACACATCACTAATGCCTCTTTTTTGCATCAATACTTGGCAACAAAGGCTATAGAGTGGATTCATCTCCCTCTACAACTATGTTATTGCTGATATTGATCAGAAAAGATAAAAGATCAAACAAACAACCAAAAGAAATCAATTTGATAATGGAAAGTCGAAACTGATTAAATGAATCACATAAATCTGAACCAAAAATCAATTGATATATGCTTCTGAATCAGAAAAGAGAACACTAGTTGTGCAATAACGATATCACTGCATAAACATAATCAAAATAATATGATAGTACTACTAATGGAGTTGTGAGTAAAGGGGGCCCTCCCTTACTCACAACCCCTTCAATATTAAAACGGTATACTTAGTAAAATGGACATGACATATAACTTATATTAATATAGAAAATATCACAGTCTTTTACAATCTGATGTGCTGATCAGCCAACCAACCCCCTTACACATACAATGTAATAGTATTTATACATGTTTGCAAGCATATGAGTTGTCTAAATAAGGAAAAACTACTTACTGAACTATTTACTATTATTATAGGTACAAAATATCAAAAATAGCTCTACTGAGTTTGATCCAAGACTGAAAGCATGGATTAGACTATTTCGATACATCTGCTAGAGCTTTTCCTCATGCAATCAACGAGAAGGATATTGGAGATCTAGGTGGTTTTGATGATAAATATGGAGAAGCCAATAGGAAAACATCCATGTAGGTGGAATTCCCCACAAAACCCATGTTCTCGTTTGTTTTGGGATTAAGTGGAACATAGAAAACCACTGATTATGTTGTAGGAAATCTAGATGGTTTTAGGAAATTCGCACCTACAGGAAATTGCAGAGCGTCTATAGGAAAATGGCGACTGCAAGTTGTCTATGGGAAATGGCAGAGATACTTCCAATATGTAGAAGACTTTAATTAGTTGACTTGATAACTTCAATAAGGAACAATTAGCTTAAGTAACTACTTAAGAGTAAGATAAAATGACACTTTTTAAGTTAATTTGCATACCTTAAGCACATAGTACCCTTTTGGCCAAACTCTAGATAATATGGTCGTGTTGTGCTATTCAACAACCCTCCCATTTATTAATATAATAGCTAATATTCTATCAATAAATAGGGACCCTTGATAAAATCTTTCAAAAAACAAATTTAGCATTTAGACACTTTCTTTAAAATTTTTGGAATAAAGAAAGATATTAAGCCAAAACCCTTTGAAAGCTAGAAATACTTGCCTTTTCACATACCATTGGACCAAGTGTGTCAAAAGACTTGTTAACAAGAAAAACACATGAAAAACGATCAAAAGAGATCCCCACGCTTACCTTAAATATCATTAGGCTTTTTTGTTTAGAACTAAGGCCTAAGGCATTTCCTATTAAAATAAAAGTCCATATTGCATATCGCCATTCACAAAGGGTGCACTCTCACAAAACATGTTGAAACATGTGAAATGCAATATTACGAAGAGGTGGTCAACCTTATCACATCGCGTAAGAATCACTTAAGAAAGGCCTTAAAACTTACGAATCGCATGATGTTGTGAAATACGATAAGAGCCTGGACCCGATTCAAGCCTATGTCATAAAGTAGCACTTAAATCCACCGAGCAATAAAAAATGCTTTATAAGGTGAAAATTCCATTAAACAAGCTATGCTTTAAACAATAAATAACGCACAACATCTCACATCCTGTAGGAAATAAGGAACTTAAGAAAGTGCACAATCAAATATGCGATAACGCGAAATCAACATTTTCGTAAATTAAATCTCGCCATCTGAAAAGTTTTCCTTCCCATTTTATGATGCGGAACATTAATGAGAAATAAAGGTAGGAATAAGAAACCATTAGTGGACATTTAGTATGTGTTAATGGCATTTATGTTGAAAAGCAGCTCAACGTGACACAATATCTTTTCATCTATGTTTAATTTAAAACTCCTTTCTTGTCACCTTTTCAAGGTTATCTGTATCATTCATCCTCATTTTCATTATTGCTTGTGTCTATCTGATATCTTCCACTCTGCTCCATTTCAGGAAAAATCCATAGGAAGATTCATTAGAAGTAATGGAAAAGAGGGAAAAGGCAACTGCGTTTGAAAAGTCAGAAATGATCCCTCTTTTCCCTGATACTACATGCAGCAGAGATGGAGGAACCTCAACTTGGGAGGCCATGTATGATTTCTTGAAAGAGGAGAAACCAAGGCCACTTGTACCAAAGGCCACGGTCGATGCTCATGTTTCCTCTGATGCCTCCTACTTCGAGACATCATGTTCATTCCTACACCGCATAGCCACAAGATCGAAGATAATCCCATACATAGATATGGTCAAGTGGATAATTGATGTGGTGGACATCTCAGACAAAGAATTCAAGAATCATAGGAAAGAGGTTATGGGATATTTTCAAAAGAAAGCCTATGACTAATGTACCATTTACCAGAACCACAAAAGCTCTACAATAAACAATTCCTTGAGTAATTTTCTAAAGAGAATGAAGACCCTATAGACGTCATGTGAACCTAGAAACCAAGTGAAGGCAAGCTCAAATGGGATAAGACAAGTATGTATTCTATGACATCTATCTCTCCCCCTTATAGTTTTGCAGCAACCATGCTATGTAGATTGTTCGATAAACCCGATAGCACCAAATTTTGACCAGAATGGCTTCCATTAATAGATGCAACCATGAATGCAACGATAATGAATTGGGCTCAAATTTTGTCTGATAATTTAGCAAAAGCCATTATGGAATATAGGAGAAATAGAAGCCCCTCTTTAATGGTTTATCCCCCATTTTTGATGAGTACTTTTGTAATGGAAGCAATCTGTTTTAGTTCCAAATTTCCCATTATGGGATAGAAGTGGACCGCTTATGACCCACTTCCTATCCATGGGTAGCATACGATTTTGTGGGAGTATGAGCTTCACCCCCATTTTTATAATATTTGTCAAGGAGTTATGCTACCCATCCATAAACAAGTCTACAACACAACCACCCCTAGGTTTTCAAAAGAAGCTCAAGTAGATATCTTGCGAGTGGCAAGATAATTTGGGGAGGAAACATTTACCTATATTAGAGTATTTGGGAGCATTGCTTCACCGCATGTTCTGCCATATTATGTACCTAACAAGTTAATGACTAGGGAGGTAGCCTACCAAATGACAGGGGAAGGTGGGTTGAGCAAAGGATTGAAAGAGTAGAAGAAGGCCATTTGGCTACATTTCCATTGCAATGTGGTGCATTTGCGCTACATGATTTTGGACATGAATGCAAAGAAGAAGAGATGATGAAGTCTCTGAAATTAGCTACAATCCTGGGAAGATAGTATGACCCAAATGGAACTGTTAAGGACTTCACTACTATGGTGAAAATGAAACCATTCACCGATGAAGAGGTTTCCTTCAATGACCTATTCCTACAAAAAGAAACATTTTTTAGAAGTGACACATATGATGTCGAAGATTTCTATGTGTACAGAAAGAGGAGATTATTGAAGGTACCATTGGACCTACTACAAATTGAACCAATAAGGGAGCCAACTCCCAGTGTAAGCTTGGAGGATAGCTCCAAAGAGAATTCCAAAGAAGAAACCCAAGAGAGATCTACTCATAAGTTAGAGCACTCGGAGCACCAGTCTCAAAATGGGGAGGTAATAAAAATAAAGAGTCCAAAAGGGATAACACTGGAACTACAAAGGAAACAGTCAAGCAAACCGCAAAAAAGAAACATACAGAAGTTCACTCCACATCCACTCAGTTAGCAAAAACCCTAGTTATTGATTTGGAAAAGGAATGGGAACATTTCAACAAGAAGATTCACACAGATGAAAAAACACTTGATATACAAACTACTAAGAAAACACAACACAAATAAACTCAAGAAACAACAATGGAGAAAACTATAGTCACATAGGATGTTGAGCTCATTCCTGACAGTCCCACTTTAGAAATTATTTTGAGAATTGAGGAAATTCCTCCACTGTATGTATTTTACAGTCCTACCCACAAAGTTGTTGTCAAAAGACAGAGGAAGAAAAGAAATTTAGATGCTGCAACTATTACGACTCTTGACAATGAACCAATGGACATTGTATGGAAGCACTTACCCATGGACCCATTAGAAAATCTCACAAGATTGTTGTGATTCACAGGAGTCTATGCTATGGAAACTACTGACAAAATGACATAGATCCAAATCTTGCTTAAAGAAAAGGAACAAAGAATTATGTTGTTGGAAAAATAATTGGCTCATGAGAAATCAAATCAACAAGCAAAATTACAAGAATCCCAACTTTAGCAAGAATTTGAATAGATGCAAATACAACATCAGGCTAGCCTATTAGAAAGGGATGCGTAGATACAAGCTATAATAGATAAGTATAAAGACAATCCAAAAATCGATGAGTTCATAAAGGAAGCACTCAGTCTTAACTTCCAACTAATGAAGTAGAAGGAAGTTCATTGCCAGAAAATCTCGCAAATAAGTCCTTATTGCGAGATTAGTGATAAGCTAACAAGCCAAGTTGTCAACATGAGACTTGAGTATGACGAAATCCATAAAATGATTTCTGACTTTATCACTTGACAAGAATCAGAAGAAGGGACAAAGGCTAATATGCCAAAACTAGAGGAATCACATAAAGACATATTGTTCACATATTGGGATTCTCGGTTCAAGCATGATCCAGGTGGATATTGGTGGCCACCTGCCAAGTCCACCTGGACCCCCACCATTGTCTTTCTCAGCATTTTCAGTTTCCTTAATTGTAGCACAACTTAATATTTTTAGCAGTTTTTCGGGTCCTGAACTTCCGGAGCCGTTTTGAGGCCCTAAACGACGTTTTTTGGGATTCCAGGGGCAACACGGAACATGGACCAGTGTTGCCGTTCCAACAATGATAGTGCTCGAATAGATCTTTCTAATGAGCTATTGTACGCGTCAAACGGAGATCATATGCTAAAGTTACGACCCCGGGAAGTTGATGTACCAACTTACCCCCAAACGGGGCCCACAGTTTGGCGTTTCATCTCCTAGGGTTAGGTTTTGGAATGTTAAGGGTTTTTCATTGTTTCTCAACAATAAATAGGCCTTCGAGCCTCATTGTAAGTTAGTTCAGAGGCATGTAGCCCACACATCTCTTCTCAGAGATAGCTACCATCGCCCTAGCTAGTTTATTTCCATTTCTGATTGTAAGCATATTTCAGTATTTTCCCATTAATGAAATGAAGTATTATTTCTACTGCATATTTGTGTATATGGTTATCTCTGTAATTTCTTGCGTTCCAGTTTAAATCCGGATCAGTGGTATCAGAGCGGTCTACTTTTTCTCTGTTTTTCTTTGCATGTCCCCAAAAAGGTCGGGATAAAAGGAGTTAGGGCTTGAACTGGTCGAACCTTTGCAAGACCAGCCTCGCAAATCCCGACGGCCTCCCATGGCGAACGAGAAGAAAGACGAGGGGGCAGGAGATCCCATCAAAATCTTGCTCGAAGAAGCACTCGAGCGACAACGGAACGCGATGATGGACAGCTTTGCGCAGATCCTTCAGCGGCTACCCAGAAGCAGCGCATCGGCTTCCAGCAGCTTCTCTGGAAACTCCACACCCTTTAAGGTACAAGTTAATTTTGAAATCCCCATATTCGAGGGTCAGATAGACGCCGATGCGGTAGATAAATGGTTAAATCTGCTAGAGGGTTATTTTTCTGTTCATGAATTTTCGAGTCGGGGAAAGATTGTTTTTGCTCTTCTCAAAGCAGCCCCCCACGTCAAGGACTGGTGGGAAACCTACTGCGCACAGAAGGATGAAAATACTGGCTCACTATTTTCAGCCGCACCCACCTGGGATTCATTCTGGGATGCCATCAAGGAGCAGTAGTACCCTGTCGGGAGCTATGAGGATGAATACATAAAGTGGACCACGCTGCGGCAGAGAAGGGACCAAGACGTGCCGGAGTTCACCAATCTTTTCCATACTCTTCGCACAAAGTTGGGTATCAAGGATTCAGAGCAACATTTGATACTCAAATACCGTGGCTGCCTGCACAAGCACATCCAGGAAGAAATACAATTCCTAAACATCCCCTCGCTCGGCGCAGCATACCGGTATGCCATCAAGGTCAAGCAGAAGTTTGAACAAAAGAAGCGAGACTTTGGATCTGCGAATCCAAAGTAGGGGAAAGGTGCCCCTAAACCACAGAATAAAGGACAAAGCCAAGGCGGGACAGCCCAAGACAACCAGCCAAAGCTGCAAGCAAAGAACAACGCCGCAAAGCCGAGAAATCACACTGGAAAATGGTGCGAGTTCCATAAGAGCTCCACTCACAACACAAGTGAGTGTTGGGCCAAGCAGTCACTGGTGGCCGAGCTAAAGGTTTCAGAATTAGATGCATGTTCCGACTCTGAGTCAGAACCCAATAAGGGGTATGAAAAAGGTAAGCAGATCATTGATGCGGACCCCAGCGCCACTGTTGCTACCGCAAAGATCCAGAAAAATGAACCCGAAGATCCAGAGGAGGAGGAGCGTCTCTTCCACTCCCAGATGTGGGTAAAGGGCTCCCCGATACAATTCATTATTGATAGCGGGAGTCAAAAGAACCTCATTCCAGTAGATCACCGACCACAACACATCCACAACCATACACCATTGGGTGGCTTCACCAAGGATGAGATCTTCGCGTGAGCCAGCAGTGTCGCCTTCCATACAACATCAAGCCCTTCACGGATGAGGTATTGTGTGACATTGCTCCCCTTGAGGTTTGTGATGTATTACTAGGACAACCATACTTGTGGAAGTGACATGTTGTGTATGAATCAAGGCCCCGTGCTGTTATTATTACATGGGGAAATAAGTTGTTCAGGATACCAGAGGTAGCACCACCTGCCGCCATCTCTTTGATTACTGCAAAACAATGCAGTAAGATCATTTCCAAAACCAGGAAATTTGTTTTCCTGACGATACGCCCTCAGAAGAAGAAGAAGACAGTGGCCGCGGCCTCCAAACGGGGCCCCTCTCCACGGCAGCTACAGATGGACAAGATTGTGGAGGAGTACGAAGACATCTTCACCTCCCCGGCAGGGGTTCCTCTGCACTGTCAAGTCAAGCACCCCATCGATCTGACCCCAGGTGCGCCGCTACCCAATGGACCAATTTATCGGCGATCTGTTCTGGAGAACAATGAAATCAGGAGGCAGATTCAGGAGCTCCTGGAGAAAGGTCACATCTGTCCGAGTTCTTCGCCCTGTGGGAGCCCAATAGTGTTGGTACAGAAGAAGGATGGTACGTGGAGACTCTGTATTGACTATCGGGCGCTGAACAAGATCACTGTCCGTAACAGATACCCGATCCCGCGGATTGATGACCTCCTAGACCAACTAAAGGGGGCGAAATATTTCAGCAAGATCGGTCTGAAGTCAGGATATCACCAGGTACCAATCGAACCCTCAGATGTGTGGAAGACTGCCTTCAAATCCAAGGAGGGCCTCTTCGAATGGTTGGTCATGCCTTTCGGATTGACGAATGCTCCTGCAACCTTTATGACGCTAATGGATGACATCTTGCGGCCATTCACCAACTCCTTTGTAGTAGTATACTTGGATAACATACTGATCTTCAACTAGAGTTGGGAAGAGCACCTCCACCACATCCGACAGGTTCTCCAAACACTGCGGCAACACAAGCTATGTGCCAATTTGGAGAAATGCACATTTGGCATGACCGAGGTTCAGTATCTGGGATACATCATTAATGAAGAGGGGGTGCATGTCAATCCAGCCAAGGTCCAAGTCATTCGGGATTGGCCCTCTCCAACCACTCTAACAGAGCTCCGCAGCTTTCTAGGTCTTGCCAACTTCTACGCAGGTTTGTGTTGGGGTTTTCTCATATTTCTTGGCCCTTGAGTCAAGTCACCAAGGGCGGGGCGAAAGCAAAATTCTTTTGGTCTGAAGCTCAACAAAAGGCATTCAGGGATTTGAAGGATCACCTCTGCACGGCACCAGTGCTCGCGTTACCAGATTTACAACAACCATTTGAGGTCGAGACAGATGCCTCTGACTATGCTATTGGGGCAGTCCTTACTCAACATGGACATCCAGTGGCATATCACAGTGAAACACTTTCAGACACAGTCCGGAAGTAACCCACTTATGATAAAGAGATGTATTCCTTTGTAAAGGCCTGCCGACAATGGAAGCATTACATTTTGGGGAAGGAAACGGTCATCCACACAGACCACCGACCTCTGCAGTTCATACAGACCCAAGGGAAATTGCAGAATGATCGCCATCAGAAGTGGTCTAGATACCTGCAACAGTTTCACTTGAATATCAAGTATAAAAAGGGCAGCACCAATAATGTTGCAGATTGCCTCAGTCGTCCACCGATCATGGGGCTAACCACCGTGCTCAACTCTTGCGGGCACGAGACTTCTGATTGGCCACTTCTCTACAAAAGCGGCCCAGAATTCGGATACCAGACACTCTTGGAGGGTCGACAGGTTGCAAATTTTCACCTCCAGGATGCCCTATTATGCCACCTCGGTCACCTTTGTGTTCCTTCAAGCGAGCGTGCCAAGATGATTTGGGAAGCACACTACAGTCGGGCTGCTGGGCATTTCGGGGTCGAGAAAACAGTGGCAGTACTGCAAAATTATTTCTATTGGCCGAATCTTCGACAGGATGTTGGGAAGTACATCCGATCATGTACTGGCTGTGCCATTGCCAAACCGACCATTAAGAAGCAAGGCCTCTATACCCCGTTGCCTACCCCTAGTCGACCTTGGGAATCCATCTCCATGGATTACATGTCAGGCCTTCCTTCCACTAAGCATGGAAATGACTGTGTTTTGTGGTCGTCGACAGGTTCTCAAAGATGGCCATTATGATGGCCTGCAAGAAGAATATCACAGCAGAAGCCACTGCTAAACTCTTCTTCGAACGAGTGTGGGTGCACTTTGGGATCCCACAGTCTATCATCTCAGATCAGGACAGTTGGTTTCTCAGCACATTTTGGTCCAGTCTCTGGTCAATGCTGGACACCAAACTCACGAAGTCCACAGCCTTCCATCCTCAAACTGATGGCCAGACAGAGGTTGTCAATAGGATGATTGTGCACATTCTGCGCATGTATAACTCAAAGCATCCACGCACATGGGGACGAGAGCCTCCCCTATGTTCAGCACAGCTACAACCGAGCTCTTCACAGCTCCA
>APFE031081014.1:6721-20159 GCA_000404065.3 Pinus taeda | reverse complement strand
ACAATACATATTTATACATGCCGAAGCATCCAATACCATGGACGAAAACCATCACGTCCAAAACCATGGACCGAAAAAACCATAGGTAGGTTCGCCCAACCTAATATAGGGTCCAAAAAAAATTTTCTCGGGGCGTTGCCCCGAAGCCCGTAGAGGGGGGCTACCCGCCCCCCTCAAACCCCCCAGACAAGGGGGGCTCTGCCCCCCCCTCTAACCCCCCGGTTCAGTACGTAGGTTAGTCGTGGAAAGAATATAACACAACCCAATACTATGTTACAATAAGGATGAGGAGGGGGCTATTACAGAGTGGTATTAGATCATTCATGTTCACTACTTTTACTAGATGGGATCTATTGCAAGAGAAATGAGAGTATAGTGTTTGCGACCCTATTCAAGATTTGAGTGGTGATATAATTGCTTGTTATAGGTGTTGGTTATAGGACTATGATCATGGCTTGCACGTTGATTTCTTGCTTACGCAATTGAATGCTTGGTGTAGCATTGAAAGGAATGGTTATGTGCTAACTTTGGATTCCATGCAGGTCCTATGAAGCATTTTGTAAATGTGAAAATTAAAGGGATGATATATGCTAATGCGACATATGGTCTTCTAACTGATTCCCTTGAGATTGCAGATGCAATGGTTGTTGACCTGGGCAAAGAGACTGCAGAAATGCTAAAAACCAAGGTTTAAGATTTTCATAATAATAGTCATGGTAAAGAGGCTGGTACTTGATTTATGTTGTTGGCCTTGGTAAGGAGGCCGATTGTAATCAATTTTGATGGTTGGTAAGAGACTCATTTCTAAACCTCTTTAGGCATGATTATAAATGCACTGGTATGTCCACGTGAATGAATGTTTTAAATTTTGTAAAGATTTTGTTAAGATATAAGTATGCCTGATTATGTCTTGGATTTTGAGTCATATGCCTAATGAATAATTGAGTATATGTGGCAGCATAGAAAGACTTAGTGGCAGTAAAAGAAGCATGTAAGGTGACATGGTCCAACAAGCATGAATGGTTGGGAATTACTTGATATTTTATTCATGAACTGTTGGGGACACCAAAACTCATGGGGATTAGGTTTTCATGTTATTGAATATTTTATTTTTTTGTTCCTCAATTGATTCACGCTCGAATTTCCTTTTTTTATTACTATATTTCTCATGGCCATTTTATTTGGTTGCGTGATTTTATGAATGTTGTAATGGATTCCTTCATTTTTACTATTGCCATCTTTTTCTTTGGACTTTTCCTTTTGTTATTCATGATTTGGGGGCCTTGGGAACATTGTTTATGCATGGCAGGAAGAACATGAGGCTCTGGTAAGGGAGCCAAGAAGGTCCTATGCATAAATAAAGAACATGAACACATGAGAAAGGTAGGCAGATGGGCCATAAAAGACCATAATTGGAATTCCTCGAAGCATTGCTTCTAAATATGACAACAATATAGGGAGTTATCTAAACCCTTATTTCAATTGACATATGGTTATCCATGACTAATTTAATGGTAGTATGCCATCAAGGTAGGCTTGTTTGGTCCATGGGGAAAATGGACAACGACATGGAAGCCATGTAAATGGCTCAAAAGGAGGTTCTATGTTCCTTGAATCTAATTACATATGCATATGTATGTTCATGATCATGTTGATACATATGCGTAAATGAAATTGTGTGTGACATGTTATTTTTAAGAATCATTCCTATGGAAGAATGCAAATATAAATGTTTATATGTGATCACATGATAAGTTGTCCAATGAGATTTCTGGTTCAAAGATGAGTCAATGTGGTAGGGAAGCCCTAGTTGACAAATGATTTTAAATAAGAATATGATTGGATATGCTCATGTTGTGTCATGTGGATGACAAGATAATGTTTATGGTTATGGTAGCATGTATACTAACTAATAATCATAATGCTTGATTGCAGGATTGTATTCCACCAAGCACTGTGTTGATGCTAGAAGGGAGTTTGGTAAAGTAGAGAAACTATAATGATAACATAGTTGATAAACCCATGAGGCTTGTTAGTTGATAATCATGAAGCATAAATCTGATGATAGCACAATTGAGAAACTCATGAGGCTTGCTAGCTGATAATAACAGAGTAAGCTCTAATGATAGATCAACTAGAAACCCCAAGAGGCTTGCTGGATAAAATCACTGAGTAGTGGTCATGCCTTACAGGTGTATAAACCCACTGGAGACGATGCTAGATGATAAATTATGAATGGTGGAGTCACACAGGGCTAGTGGGATGATAAAACCTGATATAGTTCTATGGGATTGGGCTAAGAACATAGGTGGAAGTTCCACTAATCTACTAGAGAGTGTACTCTTATTCCTTTAGAAGTAACTCATTTGATAAAGCCTCCTTATTATTAACTATACCTTTCTCTCTCAAAGTCTAAATTGAGACTCTCTATGCCCTGCATAAACCTCTGCATTGAACTGTAGCCACTTTGGTGTAACAACAAGGAGTTGGTATGGACACTTATAAATTGGCTTGCTAATAACTTATTTGTAGCCACTATGGTGTAACAACAAGGAGTTGTTGAGAACACCTGATAAATGGGCATGTTAATAACTAATTGGTAACCACTGTGGTGTAACAACAAGGAGTTGCTGAGAACACCTAATAAATGGACTTATTAATAATTGATGGGTAGCCACTGTAGTTAACAACAAGGAGTGGTTGAGAATACCTAATAAATGGGATTATTAATAATTGATTTGTAACCACCATGGTATAACACGAAGAGATGTTGAGAACACATGATAAATGGGATTATTAATAACTAATTATAGCCATTATGGTGTAACAACGAGGAGTTGTTGAGAAAAAATGATAAGTGGGTTTTGTTAAGAAATATGTGTGAATGGTTGAAAAACCATTAAAAAGACAAGGAAAGAGGTATAATTTAAATTTTTGAAAATGTTCTATAATGAATCTCATGAGAAATTGTATTCCATGTTACAGGAAAGCATGGAAATTTCCCAGATGGGGTGAATGAAGCTGACTCGAAAAGAGGAATACAACAACTTAGAGACATAAGAGTGCACAACAAAAGCACCAGGAAAGTTGCAAAGCACCATTGCAAAATGACCATGTTAAGGGTATATGTATCCATTGAGTTATTGGACAAGTGAATGTGAGTTGTAAATTTTGTATAGGGATGTGTGTATAAAATTCCATATCAACTGTATTTTTTTTGCAAATGGTTACTTAACACCAAGGATGGTGTTCCCCTCAAGCAGGAGGGGATTGTGACATCCCCTGGTTAACCTTTCTCTTTTGTGAATAATTGTAATTATTTTTAAATGACTAAGAGAGGGACATGGATTCCATTACTTAAGGAGTTGATTGTTTTAATATCAGTCATGGGTTGAATGAGTGTTTTTAATGGAGATGACTATGTATTAGTTGGACAAATAAGGACAAACCCATGTCCCTTTTGAGTAAGGGCTACAAAGAAGAAATGACAAAATTAATGGAAAGGTATGGGTTGCGTTGTCCCTAGGAGTTGGTTCACCTATACCACTCGAAAAGGATAGAACCATCATGGTCGAGAAGGTAGCAAGGGAGTTATAATGAAGAACAATGAGGAGGAGATATTAATCTCTCGATTCACAATATTTTCATGGGATGGAGGGAAACTAGACGCGCATAGAGAAGGGAGCTTGATGCACACAAAAAGAAGGAGGATGAGGTCGAGATGTTCCTGTAAGAAAAACAAGAAGGGGTGTCGAGAGGCACCGGTGGAAAAGACCATAACAAACTGAGAGGATCCTATGGTAAAATCACCCACGACTCATATGCATAGGCAAAGAAGGGAACAAGAAAAAGAGAAGTTTGAGGGGCTTCTGAGGGTCAAACATATTTTTGAGAGGGGAAAGAAGGTTACGAAGACCGATAGAATTTAGGAGAAGAGAAGCTCTGATGATAGTCAACTAAAAACCCATGAGGCTTTCTAATTAATAATCACAGAGCAGTGGTTGTACCTTATAGGGATGATAAATCCACTGGAGGCTATGTTGGTTGATAACCTTTGAAGAATGGAGGCACCCAAGGCTAGTGGTATGGTAACACCTCATGGTAGTTCCATGGATTGGGATGGGAACATAGGTGGAAGATTCCACTAATATGTTGGAAAGTGCACTCTTATTCCTTTAGAGGTAACATAGCTAATAAACCCTCCATGTTATTAACTATATCACTTTCTCCACCTCTGAATTGAAGTTCTCTAAGTCTAAATTCCTGGAGAAGTTGGGATGCTAAACTGTAAGTCTCCCTACATGGAATAATGCATTCCTTGCCTCATGTGATATATTTGAATAGCTAGTGGGTGAAGGTAGGGTAGCCTTGAGACATATTGTTTCAGCTGATGACATTGATTAAATCTCTGAAGTAGAATATGGATGCATATCCATGATGGTTCACCATGTGTACATAGTTTTACTCGCTAGTGGGTGGAGGTGAAACAACCTCCAGACACCCTATTTCAAATAATGTATTGGTTTGAAACTCCTATGAGATCACTCTACATTGAGCATTGGAATCTGGCTTGAGGGTGATAGCTATAAGAAATCCTTGGTTGTAGTTGTCTATCGTTGGGTGGAGAGTTGTAGTCTTGATATTAGTTGCCCAAAAAGATTCATCAGATAAGTGTTTCTAATGTATTCTCTCTATTAAAGAATGAGCATTATATTACTGGTTGAAATTCTTTCATTAGCATAGGAGACATGGTTGTGTAACTCTAATTTACAAAATTGGCTGATGTGGTGTGTTATTGTTTTAAAGGCGTTGTGATAACGTGTGAGAATAATAGCTAAGCATGAAATATTTAGCATGAGATTTCTTCTTCATTATTGCAATATGCTACTAAGTTGATTTCAAGTTTGCATTTCATGGTGGTGTTGCAATGTGGAATATGGAGAATTTCTTCTCCTTTTATTCTTATTGACTTTGTGTTTTATATATGAGGCCCCCCTTCAAGCATTTAGTAATCCATTCCATGTTGTTGAAGTCTCTTTGGACTGTCAAGTTGATGTTGAACTTGTGCATAACTGATTCCTTGTTTCTTGTAATAGAGAGAAATGATGTTTGATGCATGTTAACTGTATTTTTGTTTTTACATTGATTATCCCAGGAAGGGGATTTGAATAAAAATACTCATATTAATGTTGGTTGTAAGAAGAATAGTTGATATTCTTGTGCTTAAAAGCTTTAAAGTTCAGAAGCATGTTTCTTTAGTATTGTGGTTTCACAATAATGCCTCCATACATGAGTTTATGTCAAACACATACATGGTGAAGGCAGAATATGAAGGACAAGCATGAGATTGCATCTATTACTCACAATGATACATATATATAGTACATTGGTGTGACCCTTGGATTCATATTCCAAGTGGTCTCTTGGACTCTAGTGGCTATTAACATTCCATGCCAAACCATAGAGGATTAGGTGTCCAACATTCCCCCCCTTAATCCGAAGGGGTATGTATGAGTCCAAGAAGAGAGATGTAATACAAAGTGTGAAAAAATTGCATGGCAACACTAGGCTAAATGTGCTATTTGAGATGTTGGTATAAGGGGGTGGTTTAAGGATGATCACCAACACTAGAACGCTTAGTGCAGTTCCTGGAACTCTTCCATATCTCGCATGAAGCTGAGGTCTTCTTCTAGAGGAAGTGCTCCTCATGTTTTGAAGAGGGAAAACTTGAACCTTGAAAGGGAGGCCTCAACCTATGATGGTTTAAGGATGACCACCAACTCTGGAATGCTTAATGAAATTCCTGGAATTCTTCCAAAATTGGGAAGAAGTTGAAGCCTTCTGCTATAGGAAGTGTCCCCAATTCTTTGAAGAGATGTCTCAACCCTGCATAGATGGTTTAAGGTTGATCATCAACCGAAGGCATGCTCAGGGCCATATTTGTCTCTGGCTACAAATTTGAATATGGTATGGCAGGTTGTAGCATAGGCTTGCTTGATGTGGCTTTGAAGCTTGTAGATAACCATCATTTATCCCCCTATTAGATACAAGGTGAGGAGATGGTGAAAACTCAACTACAAGACCTTTTAATTCATATGACTGAATATCTTCGTATCTATTGAGGCCCATTTCCAAGAAGCGATCCATCCATGATGAATCTTTGTTCTTGTAGGAGGCTTGTTTTTGAAGCATCAATGTGAAGAATGAGTATGCCGAACACAATGCTTGCACGGATGAAGATCAAAATAGTGATGTTTCATATGGCCAACTTAGTCATAGTGTTGGCATTTAACAACTTTTGGTTGTGAATGTGGAGGAGTAGAATCTGGAATAGGTGAAGGTGAACCGCCATGAAGAAACCCAACACTTTGAAATTGAATGGGCTTGGAATAGTTTGGAATATGAAAGGATGCCTCCTTATCATATCCAAGACATGTTCTGTTCTTGTTGTTGACAAGATCTTCCCAAGGTCTGATGATTGGCTTGGGAAGTGCAGAATGAATTTCTTCACATGCATGCAAGTCTGCCCTTTCAATGACTTGATTAGTTTCTAGCAGTTGATGGGAGTCTGTCTCAATCTAAAAGAGAGGATTATCTTGAACAAAAACAAGTTTAGAATGATAACTACACTTTTTTTGAAGCTCATCTCGTTGGAACTGAGATTCTAGTTGCAAAAAATCAATCTTTTCTAGTGCATTTTGTAGACAATTTATGATATCGGAAAGATTGTCCTTGCTAATATTTACCATCCCATTGAAAATGGAATGTATCAATGTATGTAATAAATTGAACAAATCACAAATTAGATCCATTTTTAGGACTTCAACACACGAACTCAATGTTCCAATTAGTGAGCAATAATCACTATAATGCACTTCACATGGCGGTTGAACGTAGGTTCCAATGTTCAATATATAACATAACCAACTATACCTCAACCAACATTCAATATTTAAATCTTAAGCACTCACAAAGCCACTTTCATTATAGTTTAACACACATATAATTTCATATACTAGATTTCTTTCAACACATTATACACCATCCTTTAACTAAGGTAGCAAAGAGCATGAACATGTAAGGCCCCAACCATACGCAACAAACTAGCCTACCAAACTAGCATACAATCGAAACCAGTGTACCAAACCAGTTCACGGGCATACCTTTCCACCATACTATCACCAAAATGAACCACTTGAAAGAAGCAACATACCTAGAGCAAGCTAATATGGTGGTTTCATGTTGCACTCAATGACCACAAGTCTTCAATGACCATAAATGGAACGAACCTTCAATGCAGCAACCAAACTCTCCTTTCAATACAACAACCAACCAAATGATTGTTTCAATACATTAACAAGGGATCTTTAATAGAATGACCCTTTTGATGCTTCTCCATTCATCACAAGCGCACATAGAGATGGAGGCATTCCAACACATCCAATTTAAGGCAGGTTCCAACCTACAACGTGATCACCATTTTGAAACACACCAACGCACCTTGTTTACATTCAATGTATCGCAGAAGTAATTTGACGTTTAGTATTCCAGTGAGTTCAAACTCCACATGCATATAAATTTTAGCACATGACCATACCATACCAATGCATACCCATCATAAATTCAACCCAGAGTGCTCACAATCTTCAATTCAATGTTGCATACATAACCAACCCTAAACACAAAGAGGGCACATTACAAAATATTGTTTCAATGCTTCTAATAGTGCAAAGAATGCTTATAATTTCATTGTTGGACATAAATGGAGGTGGTGAATAGGAGCTATGAATTCAACGAGATTTAGAATAGCTTCACATTTTTTGCATTTATCCCTTGCACGATGCTTCTACCTTTCTTCTCCATGCCTTTGGCATTGGGTGCAATTTACAATGCCATAATCTATGAAATACACCACCAAAATGCCAACTATGCAGCCTTGAACATTCATAACTGAAGAATGATGAGATCAGTGTTGCGTTGCAAACTTTCTTTGTGATTCAACGCAGAAGGAAATTCAATGCATTGGTCCAACATTCAATACAAAACCAAACTTTCTCAAATATTACAAGTGACTGTGATATGAGTGTTCCCTTGTTGTTTAGGCATTGGTTCGCAGGCTAGATGTAACCATACGAGTTTATTGGGACATGCTGCAAATGGTTCAATGGAGCAGAGCGGTGGCAGTTATTAGTGTGGTCAATGTTTCAATGGTCGACGTCAAGGTCATGCATGGAGCACCCAGTTGAGATCACATAGTTGGGCACAAAAAAGAGAGAATGATAGGTCGTAAGCAGGAAAACATTGCTGTCTTTAAAGAATATGAATGGACCCTGACAACACAATCAAGTACCCAACAAGAAAATCTATCGGATAGAGGGGTGTTTTTGAGGTAAAGAGGAGTAACTCATGGTGAAGGAAACTTAATGTGTTTCACATAGAATGCCATTTAAGGATCAATCATGTTAGAACAGATAAGAATAGATAGAGTAGCATCTAGAATGGAAGAGCTACACTTTTGCAATGGCAGAGAACATTTTTGGAATCCACTGGAGCCAAGGGGGTATGCATTCAAACAACGTTTAATGTTATTGGTACAAAGAGCATCAGAGTGGCGCAAATTTCAAAGCGTTAGAGTAGGCCCATGTGAGGAAAAAAATTTCTGATAGATAGATTGGTGAAAGGAAGATATACTGGTAGAGAGCTCAGGAAGATTCATGTTGAGATGTCAGATCGATAGGCTGGTGGCAAGGAAAAATGGACCGATACCTTGTGAAAGTTGTGTAGTCATGAAATAGGTATGCACATAGTAAAATGCAGAGTAAAATGCTCTATAAGGTGGTAGTTATGATCAGGAGAAAGGCAGAACTGACATGTATAGAGAGACCACAAAACAAGTGGCTCAAATTGGAGAAGGGCAGGAGAACACCTGCTTTGATACCATGTCAAACACATACATGGCGAAGGCAGAATATGAAGGATAAGCATGAGATTGCATCTATTATTCACAATGATACATATATATAGTACATTGGTGTGACCCTTGGATTCATATTCTAAGTGGTCTCTTGGACTCAGGTGCTTGTTATCATTCCACACCAACCCATAGAGGATTAGGTGTCCAACAGTTTAATGAGAATTCCTCACTTAATGTTGTTGTATGAGGGATGGTTGGTTTTCTCGAGTTTGAAGGTTTAAAAGTTTTGATGGATGGTCCTGATTGTATGCATTTGTACTTAAGTTTCTTCATGCAAAGTCATGTAGGTAAATACATCTATATGAGTGCAAGCAGAACTTGTTAAGAGGATTGTGTGTTTTGGAGACTTAAGCCCTTGTATAATAGCTTAAAGGAATTGGTGAGGCTCTATGTCTGTTGTGGATATATGGAATATAGTGATTTCTTGTCAAATGGACAATTAAGCTTTTATGTATGCCTGGGAGATTGTGGAACTGGTGATTGACATGCACTGTTGTCAACACTGTGTGTATGACTGTTAGCAATATAGTTGCATGCTTAAATTTCTATTGAGGAGAATGGTTGGGTCTCTTGATCCTGGAAGGGGGTGAATCCTTCTGAAAACCACTAGATTCAAGAACATATACATAATATTAATGGCACAAGGTTTGTTAGCAATATAGTTGCATGCTTAAATTTCTATTGAGAATGGTTGAGTCTCCTTAACCTTGTAAACCACATTTATGGTCGTAGTCGGTTGAATGTTCAAATTATGCCTTGTCGCAATAAGGAAAAGGCACAACAAGAGTTTTAACTAGGTAGCGCACTGAGGGTTTGAGCTGCGTAGTGCACCTATAGTTTTAGCCAAGAGAGCTAATCTGAGAGTTTAGTTGGGGTAAGCACTAGGAGTTCTTAGCCAAGGAACAAAGCCGGGAATTTCAGCGGGGTTAAGCGCTGAGAGTTTTAGCCCAAGAATGGAGATGATACTTTTAGCTGGGATATTGGAGCCGAGAGGTTTAGTCGGGCTTCAGAACCAGGAGGTGGATAACTTTTCGTTAGTGAGCATTCTGACATTTGGGAGTTTCCCAAAAATTATTCCCCGAATGTGTGAAGCGGGTATTTCCCGGATATTTGAAGAGGCTATCTCCCTGATGTGCGAAGCGAGTATTTATAAGATGTTTCAAGAGGCTATTTCTCAGATGTGAGAAGGGGATATTTCCCATATGCATGAAGTGGTTACTCCTTGTATGTATGAGGTAGTGAGCATCAAGAGTTATTTCTCGGATGTGTGAAGCGGGGTTGCCTGGATACATAATGCAGGGTTGTCGAACCCAAAACCCATGAATGAGTCGACAACCAGTAGAAATATGTACAAGCTAATTGGGTATCCATGTGGGTGGCCATATGGCAAGGGAAAGGATGATGTGGCACTTAACTTTGAATGGCCACAATTTCTGATCTAGAGGTCAGATTGAGGTAAATTTGTATATCACCAAAGTTGTCTGGACGAACACAATGATGATGTCTAACTGAGATTTTAAGTTAGCTAGAACGATCAAAATCTTTCCCCGTTTCCATAATGACACCTTCGATCTTGGGTCAACATAGTAACCACCTCCTCTTAACATGTGTTATGATGAAGATTAGGAGGGGGGCTATTACAAACAAGACAAAAAACATGGATGTAATGAGGTTCCCGAAAATTACTTGAAACTCTAGCCAAAACCACCTGTGGGTGGGGATAATATAAAGATGCCACTTTTAGGCTAAATCATTGGAAAAAAAAAAAAAAAAAGTTATTTTGCAAAACACCGATAATTTTAAAAAATTTATTACATCTCAATTTAAGGACAATCCTAAATGAAAAAAAGAAATAGGGGATAAATAAAATTAAAATATTACAAGCAAGCAGTCAAACCTAATCTAAAAGATCAATAATCTTGCATGGTTTTTATAGAATAAAGAAGAAAATCAACAATGCTAATAAGAAGAAACTCTCAAAAGAAGCATAATGAAACATGTCATTGGATATTTCCTAGAATATAATCTTGCATGGTTTTCATAGAATAAAGAAGAAAATCAACAATGCTAATAAGAAGAAACTCTCAAAAGAAGCATAATGAAACATGTCATTGGATATTTCCTAGAATATTTGGGGCAAAAGACTCTATTATCTTTATGACTCAAAGAATTAAAATTAAAAACAATATCTATATGCCATATGTGTACCTAAATTAAATTACAATTTCAAAATATTTGACACAATAAATACCTTTTTAAGCCATGATGATATTTTCTTACTGTTTTTTTGAACATAAAAACTAAAATTTTAAGAAATCTAAATAATTACCCTTTTCCGTTTAAAAGTGAACAAATCAATTCTATTTTTTTATTTTTTTTTTAATTTGTAAGCTATATGAAGATATATATACTAATAGACAACTTATTTTGCATTGATACTGTTTGTTTCCAAAAACAACATTGTGGGATCCCATAGACATGTAGATTGAACATAACTTGTTCCCATAATCCCAGATTTAGCCAAAAATGACAACAGTAGACACTTAGTAATATACTAACTGTATCACCCATTAAGAGTTACATGCATTGGTGGTGCTGGGAAGTCAAAGAAAATTGTGTGCACATATAGCATAGTGAGACATAATGAGAGCGATGCAAACATATTAGAAATAGATGTAGCTTAGACAAAAAAAGAAGCCACTTGCCATGAAATATTGTTAGTCTAATATAATCATTGGAGAAAGAGCATTAGAGTTGTCTTGAGGTGAAACTTCTGTTGGCGCGTTGATAATAGTTGGAGTGTGAGGTCGTGAGCTAGATTTAGAGCCTGAATTAGACACCACGAAGCGTTCCACCAGTCTACTCACTATATTGTCCATGTTGTATTAATGCCTTGGAGGATCGTTTTGATCTCCTCTTGTCTTGCAAATAACTGGTAATGGTCGACTTGCTTGTCATTGATGACCATTTGAAGCAAGGTCTCTAGTTGCTACTGCAGAGCCACTGAGTGGAGAAAATGAAGTCTCCTTTTGCGGAATTTTCCAGGGTCGAGAGTCCATCTAAAGGTGTTGCCACTAATTTCAGAGTCGGAATAATGTGTCGTCGCCAAATTATGTGGCTTCCAAGTGAATGATCTCTTTCCTCACTTCTGGATGGACAGAGTCAAAGTAGTAAGCCACAAAGTGCGAACCAAGTAGACGGTGACATTGGGAGGTAGATGCTCCTGCCACACCACCTCGATGACTAGGTTAGCGAAGCCGAGATGCCATAAGAGCAATTATTTGAGCTAGACTTGGTTGGGTTGTCTAATGGGGTGGACAAACACAAGAGGTATGAGTAGAAGTTGAACCCGGATACTACAATGATGGAAGGGTGTCAGTGCAAGAGTGTAGTAATTGGCAGGAGAGTGGAAGCAAAACACTAAAAGGGCGTCATTGACCATGCACTTGGCAGAAAAACCTACATACCCAAGGTGAATGACTTCTCTTTGACATTGTCTTGGCAAGAGGAGGTGACAAGTAGAAACTCTACAAAATAACCTTAAGAATTCTATGACTAGAATGATATCGAAACCAAATTGAAAACGTGCCCGAGTATTAGACACGACATACAAGGACCAAAGAACTGAATGATATACCTGCAGAGTTGGGGATTTGAGAGGACATATAAGGCAACACAGTGGCCCGTTGCTATGTTGTGGAGAAAAAGAAAAAAAAACATGGGCACCTACAATAACTAGGCAGAGTGCCAAACCCAAACAAAACATTAGAACCAGTGAATTGACAATGGAAGGTTAACCAGGAAGGTCGTATATAAGTTGGCAAACCTTGCTCAAATTTGCATAGTGCCAATGTTGATGAGTTGTAGTCAAGGGAAAAGAGAAGGTGGTATGCAAGCCTCGAGACACTCATGAAAATCTTCCACTCAGAGTTGAGATCCCTGTACTTATAAAGAACCCCCATAGCCTGAAGATTAAATAGACTAAAAACACTATCTCAAAGATCAGAAGCGATGGAAAGACAAGTATGTGTTACGACACACATATTAACACCTGCATTAAACACCCCCATACATGTGCACTCTTCCTTGAAATGCCTCCATTATCATCGGCATCAGCCAGAAAGTATGAATGAGGAGCTCTCCCTCCACTTGCCACTATTTACACAAATTTGACAAAAATCAGTGCGGTTGATCGTATATGCAATGTGAATGCCACATGTAAACCAAGTCCGAATAAGTGACGACGTTAGTGTTACCTAACTTCCTCTTAACCACTGTATTCTCACGCATATTAAACATGTTAACTGGCTCACTTACTAACCATAAATACACCCCATTGGGGAAAATCAGCTCTAATTTCATTATCATTACTTTAAAATACCATCTCATAAAAATCATATTTGAAAAATTTAAGTACCATTAAATAAAATCTTTTTAAAATTTAAATATTAATGAATTAAAAAT
>APFE031081012.1:0-58782 GCA_000404065.3 Pinus taeda | reverse complement strand
GTATGAGGCTTGGTTATGCCACCATATGGGGTCGGCCCACGTGAGCCGGGTGGTTTCGATCCCCGTCGGCCTCACATTAATGTTTATGGTATGTGGTTGTGGTTTTGGGGGTGTGGGTTGGGTCCGCCAGAGGTGGCCCGCCCACCCTATAGTTAAATATTTAAAATGTTATGTGGTGGTCGTTGGAGGGTTCGGCGGGGTAATGGGCGCCGATCCAATTTTGGTTATGGTTAGTTGGGGGTCGGCGGGCGTCATGGCCCGTCGATCCAATTTTTGTTATGGTTGGTTGGGGTTGGCAAAGGTCATGGCCTGTTGACCCAAAATTATTTAAAATTTGTTTTTGGTCCTGGTGGGGGTGGCGGGGGTCATGCCCTGCCACCCATTTTAATATATTTTTTTTTGTGATATAAAAATAACTAGTCATTTTTTAAAATTCGAAAAATGACCGAAGAAGACAATCTAAACAAACCACAAATTAAACTAGAATCCAGCCCACGTTGGTTGGAATCCAGTGGCCGGATTTTTTCCAAATCACTACCTCCTTAAGCTTGCCCAGTCACCCAAGTCAACCCTGAACTTTGATTGCTCCTAACATTTGCATACGAACTCAGTTTGATGAGTCGTTTGCACCACCATGATCAAGACAATGGGACCTTAAACATGAACCTAGTTTGAGCATAATCCAAACAATTTGATTTTTTACCCTTCCTGAGTCCTCTTGGACTTTTGCATGTGTCTGGAGCCACCTGGGTCAAAAATAGTAGCTAACAATGACTGAGAACTAGGAGTGCACGGTGCACAGTTGATTGAGGTAGTTCTATGTGACTACATAGTGCATAGCTCCAGGACGTAGAGGATGCTTGACTATGGCTTGTGACTGTGTAGTTCATAGTTCTAGGAGGAAAAAATATAGGTGCTTGGTCAGGCAAGTTGTGAAGATTATAATACTCTAAAATTGACTAAGTGTGGGATCATTAAGGTAAGAATATGAGACTAGAGCATATAATAGTACTTGAACATGATCACACACTCATAAATGACCAATCACATGATAACAAAACACTTATTATGCAATACCAACATGTGTCCATTGAAATTACAACAAAATGACACTTACCTTCAAGTGTGACACTTAAGGTACATCTTTCGACACAAGTGTCGACTACAACAAGAAAGTGTGCAATAACTTTAGAATGAGTCTAATTCATTTCCCTGTGATAGAAAAAATCCATTAATACAAGAGAAATCATTGGAGTTGCCTCTTAAAAGTGTGCCATGACTTCCTTTCACAAAGAGTGTCTCTTCCCTTAACAAAAGACGACACTTGGAATTCCTTCAAAAGGGACTTAGAAACTTAGGAAGAAAACATGGGATGAATCTAATAACTAGAAATGATAGTTCACATTATCAAATGGGGGCTCCAAGTTTGAATATAAGCCAAAATTTGGAGGGTGTTGCAGTAGAAACAACACTAGGTGATTCTCTGGAAGAACCCCCAGCTTCTTTATTCGGGTCTAGCTTTATGCATGGGGTATTTTCTTTCAAGAAGCATTGATTCATCATGTAGATTACCTCAGCTTCAACATTTATCCCAGTTATGGATGTATCCTTTCCCATTATATTTCTCGGTTGAACACAATTACAAAGTTTACCATATCATAATTTTTTAGATTTGGGAGAAGGGTAATATGTAGTCATGAGTTTAAAATGATCATAGTTTTAATTCCATATCCAGTGTTGCTCCACTACAAATGGGCTTGTTTATTACCTCAGCAAAGTCACTACAATAATTGCTTCATTGTGAGTGAGCTTATTCATTACATTAGTGAAGTTGCTTGCTTCACCTCCCTGCATAGTAAGTCTTTCTCTTCTTTCACCCCTTATTTTATTTTCAATATGCTCATTGGTGTTTTATTAATGTTTATATTGCCAAGGTGGAAGAGGGATCTCAACTTATTTAGAGAAAGAGAGGTTGTTCCTTTAGATATCGTTATATGCCTCTGAAATTAATATTCTATCCGTTAGGTTTCCCCTTTCCCTTCTCTACTTGATTGGATTAGCATGTAAAAAATCATTTAATTACAACACAAAATCAAGGAATGAAGATCCTAAAATAGATATGGCCATCATGGTTCTACTCAAATCTTACCATTTGAATGGATCGTATTTCTCATTCAGAAATCATTGACCTTAAAGATATCATACCTAAGCAAAGAAGAGGGACTAAAAGTTAACCAAGTGTTGTTGTACGTCACAAAGCCCTTTAAAATTTTCACCACATCATTCAGAACCAGACAAAACACTTTCACACAAGTTCTTATTCACAAGACTAAGAAAATAAAGGATGAAGGAAAGAAAAAAACAAGACAATTCAAATGACAATGGACAAGGAAGTAACTATGTACATAGGTAGAAACACATCCCTAGGCTATTATTGAAATTAGCACTTGATATCTTGGTCATTGACAAGAAGAGATTTCATCTTCCCATCTAAGGATTAGAAACAATAAGTATGGTGGCCAAGCTTGTCATGAACAATGAAAGGTTCAATCCACAGAGATTGTAATTTGGTGTGTTTACCTTTCTCTTCATGGGATTTATTCCATTTCAATACTAGGTCTCCCACAACAAACTCCTTGTTCTCGACAGATTTCTTTTCAAACTAGTGCTTGATACGATTCTAATGCATAGAAAACTTTTCTTTTGTTTTTTCCTTTCTTCCTCTAACTTAAGGAGGGTGTCTATCCTGTTATGAACAACAAAACATGGTTTACCTAAGGGTTCTGAATAAAGTTGAAGGGTCGGGAGGTATATGTTCAAAGGAAAGGTAACTTCTTTTCCCTACAAAAGGAAGTAGTGAGAGGTATTTAGAGAGGGTTTTGGTGTGACATGGTTATCCCACAAAGCATTCACCAATGCATTATGCTAGTTCCTTTCCTCAGAGTAAATGGTTTTCTTAATGATGCAAACTAAATTATTATTGGTAGACTCGGCTAATCTGTTTCCTTGAGGGTAGTAGTTAGATGAGTTCTTTAAAACAATACCATTCTCTAATCCAAAATCTTAAAGGTTTAGAAATGAAAATTAAGTTGCATTATCTGAAACAAATGACGTGGGAATGCCAAAATTGGTGATGATTTTTTTCTTAAGGAAGTGGATGACTTCCTGCTCATTTCTTGTTTCAATGGAACTACTTCATCCCAATGAGTAAATTAATATGTGGTAGTTAAGATATATCAATTTTGTTTGATGACATATAATCCCCATTGTTGAAAGGGTTCTTCAGAGATGGTTTTGGTGTGACATGGGTAGCCCAAAAATCATTCACCAATGCATTATGTCAGTTCCTTTGCTCAGAGTAAATGGTTTTCTTAATGATGTGAATTAAATTCTTATTAGTAGACTCGGCTAATTTTTTTCCTTGAGGGCAGTGATTAGATGAGTGCTTTAAAAGAATACCATTGTCTAATGCAAAATCATAAATTTTTAGCAATGAAAAGTAAGTTGCATTATCAAAAATAAGTGACGTGGGAACGCCAAACCTGGTGATGATATTTTTCTTAAGGAAGTGGATGACTTCTTACTCATTTGCTTGTTTCAATGGAATTTCTTCATCCCACTGAGTAAAGTAATTTGTGGTAACTAAGATATATCGATGTTGCTTTAATGAATGAGGACAAATTTCATCAATCACATCCAATCCCCATTATTGAAAGGGATCTTCAACAACAATGGGTTGCAATGGAGTGGTTGACTCATTATCTCGACCAACACATCTTTAACATACGAAAAACTTGTGGGCATAGGCTTGTGTATATTTAAATAGTGTGGGCCAATAATAACCAATCTACATGACTTTATGAGCAATAGTGTCGCCTATGTAGTTCCCACTAGCTAGCCCATCATGAAGGTATTTCACTACCCTTTCCCAATCTTGTGCTTCCAAGCATCTAAGTAGGACACCATTGTGGTTCTTCTGAAAAACCATACCGTGTAAAAGCTAATAAGATAAATTTTTCAGTCGAATATCCCTCTTTTGTTTAACTAATAAGTGTGAGGGAAAGGTGTCATGCTCTAGATACTGACGCACACCAGTGTACCAAGATGTGGTTTCATTTGTAGGGGTAGCTTTCTCAATAATGTACATTTTGATTTCTTGTCGCCAAAAGAATCCTCTTTTGTTGAATTGACTTCTTTGACTACAAGCCGACAGAGACCATGGCCTTTTATTGTATGGACTGGCTTGAATTATAAATCATATTCCTGAAGGTTGGTCATCTACTTCACCCTCCTCTCACCCAACTCCTATTGCATAAAAAGTGATATAACTGCTAGGTGAGGCATAAAGATAATATCATGAAATTTCAATAGGTGAGGCCTAAAGTGCTTCACTGGCTTGTATATTGCATAGGATTCCTTATCAATAGCATGATATTTCAATTCAGATCTCTGTAATCAACACTCATGAATGATATGGGTTGTTCATTTCCTTGATTGTCCTTCTGAGTAAGAATAGATGCAATAGATGTGTCAAAAGGAAAAGTATATAACAAGAAGTCTTTTTGAATCTAGACTATATAATGTTGGGTGTCATCAATCATTTTCTTAATCTAGGCGATGACATATTTTTCCATTTGGTCCCAATTGTAAACTGCATCCTTCATGATCATATCGTGTAATGGCTTAACAAACTATGCATAATCTTATATGAACTTTCGAATAAAGCTAATTTTCCCCAAGAAGGATTGCATGGAGTTCTTGCTCACTAGAAAGGAAATCTTAGCAACATCCATGAACCATTCTAGGTCTACTTTGATATTTCTCTTAGCTATAATGTGTACAAGAGGTTTCCCTAGACACTCCAAAGATGGTTTTATTAGGATTTAAATATATTCCATATTTTCAAAAACAATCAAATATTTTCCTTAGATAACGAAATTGATTAGATCTTATCTTTGAAAATACTGTAAAATCATCCAAGTACACAACCACAATCTTTCCAATCAAACCATGGAATGCAATGTCCATATCCCACTAAAAGGAGGCACTAGCATTGATAAGTCCAAATGGAATATGCCAAATGTGAATGTACCACATTTAGTCCTGAAAGTATTGTTAAACTTGTTGTTCTAATACTATAACTTCGTTGTATCCAAAAAAATTGTCTACTAGCGAAAACATCTCTGACCCATATACCATCTGGAGTATCTTCTCCATAGATGGAATGGGATAGTTATCATTATCTAAATCCCAGTTTAGGTTGTGAAAATCAAAACATAAGTGTATCTCTCTAGAATTCGTTCTAACATGAACCAAATTAGAGACCCTGGTAGAATGACAAACTTTGAATATGATATGAGCATCCATTAGTTTTCTTAGTTCTTTTTTAATCTTTCTTTTTTAATGAGGGGTTCAAGCATAGGATGAACTTTTCTTAACTTTTGTTGAAATGGATTTACCCCTTCCTTAATGGGTATCACATTTTATATAATTCACGTGTCATAAGTTTTCAAATCATTATACATCCATGCGAACACATCAAATTACTATTTGAAAAGACAAAAAAAGGCTTGTTTCTCTTGGGGAGAACAACGTGTACCAAGGTTCACATATTCTAAATCTTCTTTGGTACCAAAATTAACTTGACCATGTGATAGTGTAGAATTTTGGGTCTTCATTAGGGGAATTTTGAGGTATAAAATGAGCCTCCCAAGAAAATTGTACAATCAAAATAAACTTTATAAGAACCAATAGGATTCAAGATGGTGGGATTATTGTCTACATTTCCCTTTCAGAATCCTTGTTGTTGCAAATATCTAGGGGCTTGCTTGAGTCCATATACGGCTTTCTTTGATCTACAAGCATAGTCTTCATATTTTTATAGTATGAATCCTTCTAGTTGTTCTATGTAGACTTATTCTTATAGCTCTCCATTTTGAAAGGATTATTTTACATCAATTTGACACACTTTAATTACTTTGGAGTATTCATAGGCCAAGAGAATTTTGGTTGCTTCCATTCTAGCTACTGGAGAAAAAGTTTTTTCAAATTCTATCCCTTCAACTTGGGCATATCCTTTGAACACTAGCCTTGCTTTGCTTTTGGTCACCTTTCCATCTTCATTTAATTTGTTTTTGAAAACCCATTTTCTACCAATTCTATTTTTTTCTTGGGTCTAGAAACAAGTTCCCATGTCTCATTCTTCTCTATTTGATTTAGTTCTTCTTCCATGGCCTGTATCTAATATTCATCATTTCTATCTTCCTCAAAGTTACTTGGTTCAATTGTGGATAATAGTGATATATTCCTTTGCTCTGATGTTTGTTCTTGTTTTCTTCCTTTGGTTTCTACTCCTAAACTCTTCTCCCCAATGATTTGTTTTGGTGGATGGTTCTTCTAATACCAGTGTTCATGTGTCTTGCAAGGTGTCCGAAAATCTTGTTGATTATCCGATTATTCTTGTTTTGCCTCTAACTGCTTCTCTTCTTGGTGTTCCTCTTCTTCTTTTTCTTCCTCTTGCTTCGGTTCTTACTCTTCATGTTCTTCAAAGATGTGTGGATTTTTTATTTCCTTCTTGGTCTTAAGCATGTTTATTTCATCAATTTTTGCATTGATGTTTTCCACTATCTTGTTGAGCCTAATATTATAGCACTTTTCATTTCATCCAAGAAATTAAGCATATGAAAAAATACAATAACCCAGTTATTAGCATATCCAATAAAAATTTAAGCAGTATCATCTACTTGAGGAGTGAATATTCCTTACTATTGTTTACGGTTTTATGACGTTGTTTGAATATTGTTGATCTGAGATCGCTACCTGCAGCAAGGTGTTGGGTATGACTCTCCACCCAACCTTAGATGAGCTACAACTAATATCTCTTGCAATTGTCACCCCCGAACCCTCAACTAACTTAATCTTATCAATGATCTTCTCCCTCCATCATTTCCTTCCTTAAGAATGAGTGAATGAATGCATGACTCTTCTTCCCCCTTCTTTGCCATTAAATAGAACAAATATTTCTAAAATTTGTAAGGGGATTAGAAAGGGATCTGCATGTACACCATCCATGTTTCCATGCTAACTTTTATTTTATTTATTTATTAATTATATTTTTCGTTATTTTTATTTTATTTATTTATTCTATATTTTTCTTCATTAATTTTTATTCTATTTATATATTAATGTATTATTTAATTTATTATTATTATTATTGTTATTTATTAATTGATTTATTATTATTACATACCCCCTCTTTAAGAAACTTTGTCTCAAAGTTAATTTTATTCTTTTATTTTACTTTATTTATTTATTACACCATGATTTCCAAACACCCTCTGTTGAACTAGTATACTAGAAAGCATTGAAAATTACACCACAACACTGGGAAATCTCAAGGAATCACAAGCCTCTTTACCACTTTCGGAATCAGACATATAGCCTTATCACTCTATATCATAACCCCAAGACTCATCCAAGGCCTAGACCTCATCTACCCCAAGGAAAGCATCTGGTCCTAGTACTCAATGATTTTGGGAATCTTGCTAGGTTGGCCCAACTCCATCCATAACCCACTAAGGTGCACAACCCCAGGGTTCGAATTCCTTACGTCCACTCTGGACCTTGGCATCAAAGTCCTTACGACCCCTTTAGACTTCAGTATCCCAATCCAATATCAAGCACTCGACCTCCTCAAGATGGTCCTATAGCTCTTAAAGATATATCTATCAAGAGTTATACAATGAAATAGATACACTAGCATATGTAGTGTTGGTTGAGTATGTCCCTAGCCCATATGATGTTACACATTCTCCCTCATAGGTATGGGCTCCCACGAGATCATCAACTAAATTGGCCTCCTCAGTTATTTATGAAATTCTTTTCAGTCACCACATCTTAACATGCAACCCATGCATTATCTATAATCATAACATCATAAAAAATAATCCATATGCCAACTCTTGTATGACATCATGAGAACATAACATCATTGTTATCACAACATTCTGAATGGTAAAAATTGCATGTTCATGCATGTTATAAAATATGCATGCAATAACCACATGCTTCACATCATCATTAGTTACAACATATAATATCACATAATATTTGGAACCACATATCAATGCAACCTAATATAAGAATCATATCCATACATATCGAATATAGAGCAATAATACACTATAAACATTCTTATCATGATTCATCATAAATATCAATTGTTTTTGCTTGTATAAACATTAAATAGCAATGATGAAGTGAGACTACTCAATATCCATCTAGGATCTAGGCTATCTCATTGATAATATTAATGTCACTTTTCATCAAGATACCCATTTCTTTTCAATAATCATTTCTTGTTCTTTCAACTAGGAAGTTGATTGTTTACACAATGGTTATAGTCATTCTCTTGTCATGTATTTTTCCTTTCCCTAAGGAAATTTAGTGAAACTCATCATTAAGATATTACTGGCCACACAATCATTCTTTAAATCATCAATATATATAATATATATATATATATATATTAGTACCATTCTACTCAATGGCACACCAACACTCATTATTGTTGTTTACTATAAAAAGATTTTTTTATCTCATTAATTTCCCATATCAATACCACTTGATCTCTTTTCTCTTATATTTTCCTTTCTTCAAAAGTTGGGTTGTGGATTCTTCCACTTCAATTTTGTCTTGTTAATTACTATCTTTAGTGTAGAGTTTCAAATGCTTAGAACCACCAGTTCCATTATCTTCCTCAAAAAGGTTTGGTATGCCTAATGTGCTTGGCAATAACTTCCTTCAATACTAATGGCGCAAACTTGATAAGTTGTTCTATATGAAGTCTCATTAGGTCATCAATCCACTCATGAAACAATAAGTGAAAATAATTCAAGTATCCCTCTATTATTTGGTTCTTACTTCTTTTGGATGTGTGCATAGTCCTTCTCAAGGTCTCATTATAGAATATCTACCAACATTCCTTCTTACGCTTCATACTAGGTGGTTTCCCATTAGTATACATAGTTTATTTCCTTTTTTGAAAGGTAGACATTTTTTATCCGTAATCATCTTACACCAATATGAGTATTCTAGTTCATAAATTCACATCTTAATTGGTTTATTTATAACAATTACTTCCTAATAAGCATTGTCCTTATTTAAAGTATTTCTTTCTTCCTATTTTAACTTGTATTGTTTTCTCTTAGTTTAATCACTTATAATTTCTCTACATCTTCACTAAACAAATAGTGTTTTATTTACTTCTACAAGTTACCTCTACTAGTTTATCACATTGTATATAATACTTCATATCTAGTGGTATCTTTTCAATGCCCATGTCAAGACCCTAAGTTTGTACTATAATGTGCTTAAGATACATATTTTTCTTTTTATTTCTTTTCTTTTTCCTTCTCATGTACTCCTTGTGCATGTCTACTAGCGTAATTCCCACACCTTCTTGTTTTATTTATGAAAATCGACATGTTATAATAAGCATATCAAAGGGTGCCATAATCACTTTTAGACTAATCATAAGTTGATGAGATTGCTTCTTTCCTATCAATTCATTGCAAAGTATTTTGTACTTGTGAGTTCAATCATATTTTCATTTTAGGTTATGCCTATATTGTGAGGGCATAGGTTGTTTTTAACCACCCTTTATTTCATTCTTGATCACTTCTATTTTTCTTCCCATTTTCAAAAGGCAATTTCCTTGGAGGAGTACAACCTAGTACCCATTATTTATGGCTTAAGCACATAACCGCCTTGAATCCATCTTGTATCATCTCATATCAAAACTACAATTTTATTTTACTTACATCAATGTTATGTACGTTAGTTATAACATAATACAAAATTGAAATAAAATTCAAAAAAACCTCCATATCTTTGTTAACTTACACCCTAACTACAAACATTAAATTCAAAATAAATTTATTTTTTCATATATATTTAATTTATCCAACATCCAAAATAACACAAATTCCTTATTTTCTTATTTTAAAACATAATATAAATATTTCACAGTTGATAGAAAAAAATTTAAAACACTACAAAACAATTCTATGTCATTGTTATTTCATATACACCTAACCACAAAATATATTTTATTAAAAAAACCAGGCCAAAAAAATCTATGTTCTTTCTTTTTACCTTTACTTCTAAAGAAAATTGGTTATAAATATTATAATAATAAAAAACAAAATAAAAAATTCCATACAACCAATAAACTATTATATTTATAAAACACTTCCTTATGTTGTTCAGTAACATAAATGCCATGCTTTGGAATGGAAAAAAATTGGTCACACCTGTTAGGGTCCCACCCTAACCCTCTTATTTATGTAATGGGATCACGTCATATTCAAGAGTCAATAAAGCCCATATTAATAATTGTAAGTAGTTAATCCGCAATTTATAACGGAACCACAGTTAATTGCAAATGGGTCGTAGTATTAGATAGATGGTATTATTAATACCACGGTATTGGCCCGTGGTATTGCATGTGTGAGTCATATATAAATGACGGAGACTCCCTGCGAGGAGCATCGTGTCTTATTTTGTAATCGAGCTCTGCTCTATTGGAAGTTTCCCCCTCGAAGAGGCAAGTGAACATTACTCTCTAAATAATAAAATCATTGCTATTCTGTGTTCTAGGTATCTTTTCTTTGCATATTCTGTATTTGGGTATCATTTGCAGGTTAAGAGCATAACAAGTGGTATCAGAGCACTTTCCAGGGCCGATGGGATCTCCATTTCGTAGCAAAAAAAAAATTTGGCTAGAGATGTGTTCCGGCGTCTTTAAACCACAGGATCTATCGTTGAGCGCATAAATTTGCGAATTTGGGGAGGCATGCACGCACTAAATACAACAAGTGGTCATGTTTGTTGGACTCCCTTGTAACCCCTGTGGGTACCCCTTCGAGTTGTAGCGCATTAGACAGAACCGCGCACGGAATGTCTTCCACGTACCCTCTGGGTATATCGGAAGCCCCCTAGGATCCTTTGAAACCTCACCATAGATAAACCGTCGACTGTCTCGCGGCTACAGTACATCGAGAATAGCACTCAGAGAGATTACTCGCCCGTACGATAGGGTAGTCGGGTTGTACGGCTAAGGGTACGGTCGATCCTCCTTAGTTAGAGCCCTGAAACATTGGGCCGAGTACTACTGCCAGACCCTTATGTATATTGCGATATGTAGCACCTGAAACTCCTCAAGACCCTAGTTCCCTTTTCTATCATCATCTCTTCCATATCCGCTTGTGCAAAGGAGTGCAGCAGCAATAGACATCGGTCCCAATCAGCCATTCCAATCTATTAGATCCATCAGATCCGCAGAAGCAGCCAGTTCCGCCGCCCAGCGCTATCAGATCCGCCCTCAGGGCCCTCAATAAGTTGACAGTCAAAGATAAATTTCCCATCCTGGTGGTTGATGATTTGTTGGATGAAATCAATGGGGCTCAATTTTTCACGAAGCTGGATCTTCGCTCAGGCTACCGCCAAATTCGCATGAAGGAAGTCGACATCCCCAAGACTGCTTTCAGAACTCATGAAGGCCACTATGAATTCCTGGTCATGCCATTTGGTCTTTGTAATGCCCCCTCTAATTTTCAGAGCCTTATGAACCACATTCTCAAACCATATCTTAGGAAATTTGTCCTTGTCTTCTTCGATGACATCCTCATCTATAGTTGCACTTGGGCCGCACATCTTCAGCATGTAGATCTACTCTTGCAACTGCTCCGCAAGCATAAATTATTTGTCAAGATGTCCAAGTGTTCGTTTGGCATGGCAGAAGTAGAGTATTTGGGCCACATTGTGGGGCGTGAAGGTGTCAAGGTGGACCCTAAAAATATCCATGGAATGCAGGAATGGCCTCAACCTAAGACCTTGAAGAGCTTGCAAGGATTTTTGGGTCTCACAGGCTATTATCGTAAATTTGTACGCAACTATGGTCGCATAGCGAAGCCCCTCACCCAACTCCTAAAGAAAAATTCATTCTTCTAGAATGAGGAAGCACAACAGACCTTTACAGCTCTAAAAAGAGCCATGTGTTCCACTCTAGTTTTAGCACTACCTGACTTCACCAAATCTTTTGTCATTGAATGTGATGCTTCGGGTACAGGTATTGGGGCAGTCTTAATGCAGGAAGGGCGACCTTTGGCCTTCACAAGCCAACAACTCACTGGGAGGAATCTGGGCCAATCTACCTACAAGAAGGAAATGATGGCCATCTTACATGCAGTCGACACCTGGCGACCTTACTTATTAGGGCGACATTTCCAAATCTGCACAGATCATCACAGTCTTAAATATTTTTTGGAGCAATGCTTATCCTCCCCACAACAAAATAAATGGCTAGCCAAAATGTTGGGATATGATTATGAGATCATTTACAAGAAAGGGAAAGAGAATAGTGTAGCAGATGCATTATCTCGCCAATTTGAGGAGGAAAATACCCTGCTAGCAATTTCCCTCCCCATTCCAGAATGGATTGAAGAAGCTCGCAGGGAATGGTTTTCACACCCCGGGCTCTCCCAACTCATTTCTCAATTGCAGGCAAATCCAAATTCCACCAAGGGCTACTCGTGGAAGGATGATATTCTTCGCTACAAGGACAAAGTCGTAATATCACCAACATCCACCCTCAAAAGTCACATTTTGGCAGAGATGCACTCATCTCCCATTGCAGGACATTCGGGCTTTCAAAAGACCTATGCTCGCACCAGAAGATCATTTTTCTGGACAGGCATGAAAAAGGACATCCTTACCTTCATAACCGAATGCGAGGTCTATCAACGCCACAAAGGGGAAATAGTCAACACACCAGGCACATTACAACCATTGCCCATTTCGGCATAAATTTGGACGGAAGTTTCTATGGATTTCATTACAGGTCTTCCAAAGTTAGGGAACAAGTCAGTCATCATGGTGGTTGTGGACCGATTGTCGAAGTATGCTCATTTCTTCGCTCTTCCCCACCTGTTTACACCCACCTTGGTTGCTCAAACTTTCATGGATCAAATCTTCAAATTGCATGGCATGCCCATTTCTATTGTGTCCGACCGCAACCCGATCTTCACCGGAAATTTTTTGCAGGAACTCTTCAGAATACAAGGCACTCAACTAAAACTCAGCGCTTCCTACCATCCGCAAACAGATGGTCAAACTGAAGCAGTCAACAAATGTTTAGAAACCTACCTTAGGTGTTTTACTTCTGAAAAACAACACCTTTGGGTACAGTGGCTACCTCTGGCAGAATGGTGGTATAACACCAACTATCATGCCACCACCAAAATGACTCCCTATGAAGCAGTATATGGTCAACTCCCGCCTTCACCTACTTCGTATCTCAAGGGATTCTCAAAAGTACAAGCAGTGGATCAACTCCTGCAACACCGCGCAACCATGCTTGCCCATCTTCGAGAGAATCTTCATTAAGCTCAGAACCGCATGAAGCAATAGGTAGACCAACATCGCTCAGAGCGCCAATTTCAAGAAGGGGATCAGGTCTTTTTACGGCTCCAACCATATAAGCAAACATCACTCAAAGACAAGGGGTGTCAGAAAATATCTCCCAAATTCTACGGACCATATCAAGTACTTCAGCACTTTGGAGAAGTGGCCTACAATTTGGCCTTGCCACCTACTACAAAAATCCATCCAGTTTTTCATGTCTCATGCCTCAAGAAAGTGATTGGGAACAATTGCAGAATTCAGACTAGTCTACCGGAATTGGACGAAGAAGGGTCCATCTGGCTTCAACCAGAATAGGTCCTAGACGCACGAGTCAAGCAACTACGTGGCCGCATGATTAAGGAAGTCCTCGTCAAATGGAAAGACACCTCTCCGGAAGATGCAACTTGGGAACCAGCCACTATTCTTCAGCAGTTTCCGCAACTTCAGCCTTGAGGACAAGACTAGTCTTAAGGGGGAGGCCATGTTAGGGTCCCACCCTAACCCCCTTATTTATGTAATGGGATCACGTCATAGTCAAGAGTCAATAAAGCCCATATTAATAATTGTAAGTGGTTAATCCGCAATTAATAACAGAACCAAAGTTAGTTGTAAATGGTTCGTAGTATTAGATAGATCGTATTATCAATACCACAGTATTGGCCCGTGGTATTGCATGTATGAGTCATATATAAAGGACAGAGACTCCCTACGAGGAGCATCGTGTCTTATTTTGCAATCGAGCTCTGCTCTATTGGAGGTTGCCCCCTCGAAGAGGCAAGTGAACATTACTCTCTGAATAATAAAATCATTGCTATTCTATGTTCTGGGTATCTTTTCTTTGCATATTCTGTATTTGGGTATCATTTGCAGGTTAAGAGCATAACAAAACCACTTCATTTTTACATCACCTTTCCCATAAAAATAAAAGTAGCATATATATTACGAAGACAAATCAGGATTGTTTGTATATCATGGTAAAGATCAGTCCTGTAACTGTCATTATAAACCAAAATTCACATCCCAAAACCACTATGGTTAAACTCATGGCTAAATTTTGATAATATCACTATAAATTCACAAGCCCAACAAGGAAACCTTAAATATGTGTTGTATATGTGAGATACCAAGCATCGATGATTTGGTGGAAGGGTTTTTTTGTAATGGTCGGAAGGGTGCTTGTAATGGAAACCACCTAACAAGTAGTGCAATTTGAGCCTCAAAGGACTATCAATAATTACGAAAATAAATTAAGTTGTGTAAGGGAACTCCATAAAGAAGAACACACAATACATATCATTTACTCAAGATCCCTCAAGATCCCACGTTGAATATCCAATTTATCTTCCTTTTCTTTATCCACATCAAAATTCAAGATGAATCCTTGAGCTAGATGGATGAAATTAACAAGAGAAAATATCTTATATCAAAAGCACTTAGATGTTTCATTTCACCGAAGCTCTTAGACCCAAATTGGAAGTAAATATCATTGGAAGTAATTATCATAGTTCATAAATAAAGTACTTGCATCTATTGCGCTAAAAAATCAACAGGTTCGACACAAAGCATACTATTTGCAGAATTCTTGGGGTGCACGTTATTTTCTCTTCTTGGCCTAGGCTATGAAATTTCCCTTTCTCTCCATCTATTCGTAGTATATCAATTTGTTTTCAATCCATACTTCTTTGATATCCATTGCTCCTCCCTATCCTATGACCTCTCACTATCTCCTTTGTTGGACTTTGATAGACTGTAAACACTGATGCAAACTTCTCTCCTCTATCATTACCACCTTGGAACCTTCTACCACTATGAAAAATATCACCTTCAAACTCTTTCATATTTCTCCTTCCTTAGCACTATTCAGATAAACTTCCTTGGAATACGCTTTCTACAATCATATTCATGGATATTCTGCATCTCCATCATCCTTTACTTTCTCCTTCTCCTACAACCTAGTCTCGTTCCCTCACATTACTCCATGCCCTTTCCCTAACTTTCCATCAGCACACGAGGGGTTTTGTTGTTCATAGTGTTAGATTCCATATTCAACACTTACAAAGGTTGACAATTCTTGAATAAACCATCCAATTGGGCCTCCCAAAAATTTTCATTCAACAACAGTATATGAGATAATAGATTCAATCGAAAACTCTGTAATATATCCTCCAATTACAATTTCAAACAAAAATCAACAACTCGGGTAATTTTGTTGTCTAACAACTAGAACCTTCAAATTCGCTCAAGAATCCAACTTCTAGGTTTAACCACTTTCCAATGTCTATTCTGGTTGTTGAACTTTTGAATCCACTCTACAAGCAACTTTGAAATTCAATAAATAAAATTTCATAGAATTCAGAAAATATGTATCATTGCAACTATCTATTAATGTTAATCATTTGATTCCCAATTTCACAAGAAGCAAACTCGTTTAGCTTATTTTCAAGCCACCTACCAATTTCTTCCTTTGTAAGGTTCCACATCCCCTTCAATCAGAAACCCCAGTTCTAACAACAGGACCATTTGTTGGATCTTTCTATTTTATGACCCAGTTTACTATGTGCAATGCGACCAACAAAATCTCCACTGAGTATTGGTGCTTAAGGAAATGCCTGTAGAATAGGAAAGGTCTCACTCAAGGCACCTATGAGGGGCTAGGAGAACTAGGTTTCTGTAGTTGTAAGGGGAATGGAAATCCAATTTAGGTTATCCTTCTACCACACCTATACTCCAATTTACATATAAACCCAATTACAAATATTTGAGACAAAATGCGAGAAAATATCAACAAAAAGAATTTTAAAAGAAATGGGTGCATTGATTACTCTTAGCAAGGAAATTGATCCATTCGAACAATAACATCATGGAAAAATGAAACTCATAATAAAACCATCAAGAAAACACAAGAAAATAGATATGTATAACTCCAACCATCATTATCATTACCAAAGAGTGCCAAATGTAGTACACATATTCTTACCACATTATTCCCCTAATTTAACCAACTTAAATTTAAAATTACATAGTTATAATCATAGTTATTAAATAGCTAAACAACCAACTCCTATCTTATCATCCTCTGCTAATTTAAATAGAATTACATGGGAAATACTCAGGTAAACCATTACCATGGGTAGACATATTGTTGTTGTTAAACTAGACCAAATCAAAATGTGGGCATTGATACTTTAAAAATTAACAGTTTCCCACCTAGCCACTCTTTTGCTTATGTTCCATTATCGACTGCATAGTTCTCCACTGTATACTGAAAATGCATTCTCTACCATATCCACACAATATTATAGCATGCTAATTCTACTCCCTCTTCATGTGCATGCACACCCAAAACTACTCGAAAACTTACCTCCAACATGCCCCCAACACACACTGATGGCTCATCCCAATCCATTCAACCAATATTTAATGAAGGGAATTTCATCTTGAGTGTGTCTTTCAATGAATTGAAGACTTTTCAAATCTCATCGACCTACTGATGCATCTACCTAGACTTTGTTTGAATCTAAATAGAGACTTGCAAAGACATGTCTTTAAAGGTTGCACATTTCTCCATGTCAACAATGATGGCCTTAATATCCTGTTGCATGGCCACAACATCTTCATAACTCAAATTGCTTCATCATACAACCCTCTACTTAGAATTCAAACTCCTGATGGGTGGTTTTAAACTACTTAACCTCTTTATCCAAGTGCAATTTCTGGGTTACAACAGTTGTTTGATCATTGATGGGAAATTGACTCACGCTGGCAAGAAGTTGTGCACTTTTCTCATGTGTGCTATGAACTTGAAAGGTAAGATGCTTTAGCTCCTTATTATATACAATTCTATTCCATAAGGCCATGTCATCTACGTATATAGGTTGACATTGATGATCCAACTATTTTAGATGTGTGTAACATGTAAAGTCCTTCTTAGCTCTAGTGTGATGCTATCTTTCCTCAAGAAGTGCACGTGGTTGATGTTGTATTCTTAGCTCCTCAACTTGGACTTTCATTGCATGTGTTACTTCACCAATCTGTATAACTTGGCCTTCTACTCAAATACCTTCCTCCACGAACTCTACCATGACCTTCTTCTACATAGTTTCAACAGTTGTGTGTGATTCCATCTCACCATGCACAACTTTCTACTTTTCCTCTACTAGCTACGATTTATCATGTTGGTATACTTCCTAGGTAGAAAAGGCTTGAGCTCAATATAATGTGGTAGTTTAAGCACGTGAATGTAATTTGGTAGCAACATTATCCTACAACTAGTGTAAACTTTCCAAAGACAACTGAGACAAAATTAAATTAATATGTGGAAAACCACTTATTTGTTGTGACACGGCTTCAATAGGACACTCTATTTCTTGAGGGGAGACTTAAAGCACTATGCGCTCTCTACAAGTAGCGAACATATCCATGTGTGGTTACAAAATACCATGTTCACTTTGGGCCTCTACTTATTCTACTAGCTTCGTATTACTCTGCTATACAATCATTGCCTTTACAGGTTTCCAATAGTTGCCATAATTGTTCTAGCCTTTCCAACGCTCATTGTTGATCCTGATGAAATTTCCCAAGAGCCTCCTTCGTCTACTCATCCACACTAAATGCTTCTTCTTTTTTCTCATCTACCTACTCAACAATGTGCTCAAAATCATTTCCAGACATCAATGTTGCCTGAGTGATGAAAGTCGATTTAGTCTTCTCTGACACGGGATGCACTTTTTCCCAATGCTTTCTACAGTAGTCCTTTTAAATCCTACATTCGTTGCATCCTAAACTTGTTCAAAATTTTTTTATAGACAGAGTCGTAGACTATTCTAGTTCCTAACTCTGGATATGTTCCATATCTTCTTGTCACTACTATCTCTCCTAGTCTTCACTACTTTCTAGGTTTTCTATGTTCAGCTCCACTTTCACTAATTGTTTCCATTCCTCTTCCCAGTAATTAACATAAGCCTGAAAATATTCAGCCATTAGTTTTAAATTAAAAGTCTCCCATTATTGATTGGGGATATCCCTTAACCTGAATGTATAGGTGATGGGGGTCAGGATCGTATCTTTGAACCACTTCTTCTAGAATGTGCAAGGTCTGGTTTATCACCTAATATATCATTTCTTGATAAATAAAGAAGAATACATTAATATATATATATATTGGATAGGGACCAAATTTTCCCATAGGTTTTGAAAGTGAGCAGTCACAATAGGGAGCTAAGTGTTTTCCATTAAGTGTTTTCCATTAACAAGAGAATATCTTATATCATAAGCACTTAGATGTTTCATTGCACCGAAGCTCAAAATCAAATGGGAAGCTTGACAACGAAATCAATTAATATTGCTTATGCACTGTGAAATTAACACGTAGATATTGCTTTGCTCCAAACTAGTAAGGAACTTCATGCTTTCATGATTTGAATTTATTTTTTTCATTTTTGTACTTGTATTCAGTACTTCAAATGTTAAATACTGAAAGTATTAAGCATAACCTCCAAGTTAACAAACTTTGAAGATTATTCTTTGAACCAAACTCCATTTCGATAGCATGCATTACTCTAATGCGATAATCTGTTACTTGATGCAGGTACTGGAATTTTAAAAATATACGACCAGTAGTGTTATTGATTTTTATTGCACTTGAAAAACTATATTTTGAACTTTCTCTAAGAAGAAAAATGTGTATCCGTAGCTAATTTGCAGTCTAAGTGCTAGTTCGTCTGAACATTGTTTACTAGATCTAGCATGTCATCAATATTTTTAATGTTGTTGTTGGTTGGTATTTACTAATGACCCAAATTCCTGTTACAAATCATTAATTATTTATACATTGTTTACTAGATCTAGCATGCCATCAATATTTTTAATGTTGTTGTTGGTTGTCATTAACTAATGACCCAAATTCCTTTTACAAAGCATTAATTCATTTATACTTATTTTAATTATTGATGATGTGTATAATTTAGTTATTTAATCTAAGTCGTGTTTATCTAAATGATGGATATTTGATGGAATGGAAAAAATGAATATTTTTGTGAAATATCATCTATCTTTTATGTTGTCGTTTGTTGTTCACTATCATTTTATGTTGTTGTTTGTTGTTCACTAGATCTGGCATCCCATCAATATTTTTAATGTTGTTGGTGGTTGGCATTAACGAATTACCCAAATTCCCTTTACAAACCGTCAATTCATTTATACTTATTTTAATCATTGATGATGTGTACAATTTATTCATTTTATCTAAGTCATGTTTATCTAAATGATGGATATTTGATGGAATGGAAAAAAGAACATTTTATGAAATCCCATCTATCCTTTTATGTTGTTATTGGTTGTTCACTAGATCCGGCATGCCATCAATATTTTTAATGATGTTGTTGGTTGACATTAACAAATGACCCAAATTCCCTTTACAAACCATCAATCATTTATACTTATTTTAATCATTAATGATGTGTACAATTTAGTCATTTAATCTAACTCATGTTTATATAAATGATGGATATTTGATGGAATGGAAACAACGAACATTTTTGTGAAATCCCATCTATCTTTTTATGTCGTTGTTGGTTGTTCACTAGATGCATGCCATCAATATTTTTAATGTTGTTGTTGGTTTGCATTAAGGAATGACCCAAATTCCCTTTAAAAATCATCAATTCATTTATACTTATTTTAATCGTTGATGATGTGTACAATTTTGTCATTTAATATAAGTCATGTTTATCTAAACGATGGATATTTGATGGAATGGAAAAAGACAAACATTTTTGTAAAATCCCATTTATTTTTTTATATCTATGTGAGAATGTGTGAGGCATGTGTTCTTAATATTTAGCTACAGATCTAGTATTTCATAAGGTTATTTTTAGGAGTTGTCTTTAGTGTGATTTTTTGGACTTTCTAGTGCCAGAATCCAGTGGAAAATTTTGAGGTGAAATCTTGATTTGTGTTAGTTAAACTGGTTTTTGACTGTATATATAGATGCAGCGCCTTGAAAAACCCCTAGGGTACTTTGATTATGCAGAGGTTACCCATCAAACTTGTAATTTCAATAATTTCCTAATAGATTTTAGAGAAATTAACCCAGAAAAACTCACTAGGAAAACTTCCAAAAAGTCTCACTAAAGACAACTCATTTTTTTATATCTATATGAGAATGTGTGAGGCATGTATTTCTATTATTTAACTATAGATCCACTAGTTCGCAAGGTTTTTTATACTGAAAATTAATACACACAAATGGCCCAAAACTTCAAAAATTTCCCACCAGATTTTAGAGAAATTAACCCAAAAAAACCCATTGAGAAAACTTCCAAAAAGTCTCACTAAAGGTAACTCATTTTTTTTATATCTATGTGAGAATGTGTGAGGCATATGTTCTTATTATTTAACTAAAGATCCAGTAGTTCGCAAGGTTTTTTATACTGAAAATTAATACACACAAATGGCACAAATGACCTGAGGCTTCAGAGCTCCAACAAAAAATAGTATTTCCTTAAACACATCCCATATATTTTACAAAATGTCCATACATAACCGACTTTGCCATATGCAAAATAAAACTTTATGCCCTAATTCTGATCTTTTACACAAAACCCTGGTATTATTTATTTGTGAGAGAAAAAGAGAAAACAAACCTAGATTCATCACATTCAAGGCTCTAGGCTGATCGAGCGTGAGTATGGAGAATTTATTGGGATAAATGCTACCCCGAACAATTAATTCATCTTCCACTATTGTAGATAAGCTGACAGTTGAACCAAAACCTTTGTGAAGGGCCTCAGACTTTGGGATGCAGTTATTCTGTGAGCAAAGGATGAAGAAGAATAGAGCTTCTCAACAACTGAAAGGTTCAAATAAAAATAAAGCAGCTCTACATCGAATCCTAGCCAGGGTGGGGATGGAGGACACCCCAAAATTATTTAAAAACAAAATTTAGGGGCTAAACTTGCTAAGGAAAGACACCAGAAAAGTATGTACGTCGCAACCAAGTTGGGGATGGAGGACTCCCCAAAATTATTCAAAAAACTTGCTAAGGGAAGACACCAAAAAAGTATGTACATCAGGAAGAATATATAGACTAAGATATTGACATGGTGGGTTCAAATCACCAAAGGGGGTAAAGGAGGATTAGCGGCAACTAAATAAAAACAATATTGATAAACATAGGGTATATCATGCATGACACTATGTGAACTGAACTTCTACCAACATTTCAATCATTGATCATGCATTCATTCTACCTATCAAAGCCCTTAAACATAATATCAGGGCTTGACGAGATAATATGATAGTTGTCATTTATATGTCTTAAAATCCAAAACTCTCAGCATATTCACCATTTTAAAGCACTTTGGCATTCTTAAAACATGGTACAAGGAAATTATGCAGAATTAAAAGAAATTAGGAGGAAGAAAAGCAGATGGCACCGATTCAAACTTGACCACCAAACCAAGCGGATGGATGTCCTTCTTTAAACTCTATCTAAATTTTTTTGGCTGTGTGGGAAAAACTACCTAGATTGTGACATCAAGGATATTTTATTTATTTTAATATGCAACATTAAGTAGCCCCATTTTGATGGGTGGATGTGTTTGATGTGGAGAACAAAATCTCAATTATCAAGATAACTCCCCCTACCCAGTTCCCTCATTTAAAGGTGAATGTGTGATTACGGCAGGGAACACCTACCATCTAGAATCCGAACAATTAAGAGTCAAAACATGATAAGGTTTGCTCCATACATCATCATGACCAAAATAACCATGAAATATTTAATGCAGAAACATAACTAGAGCACAATTGATGTGACATCAAGGAGTGCCTTCAGTTTCCTCCAAAATAATTAGGGCATATTATAATGATTCCCATTCCTCTTAGCCAATTTCAAAACACTACTTTTAAGCATGCTTGAATATGCAGTACTATCAGATCTCCATGATTAATAAACTTAATAACAAGCATATTATTGGCTGGTAAAACCCTGTGAGCTATATTCTAGAAGGTTTATTGTACTCCATATCTAAAATTCCATCTAATAAGATACCAGCAATAATCAAAATATAGAAACTCCATCTGATGTATTCAATATAAATAATTGCAATAACAAAATATTTATACCAATTTATTCAACAAACATCCACATCAAAACAAATGAGCATGATTAATCTAAGATTTGTCTCTCTTACATGAGTACCCAACAAGTATGCCTTCATTGTCCTAGAGTCAAATTTTCTTAACTTTGGGTCATCCTTTTTTATGTAAAATTTGCTTCCAAATATTCTAAAATGATTGACACTAGTTGGTCTTCCCTTCCATAGTTCATAAGGAGTTTTGTTGTTGTCACCTATAAGCAATCCTTTGTCAAAATGTGAACAATTGTATGTATAGCTTGTACCCAAAAGATATAACATATCTTGGATTCATGCAAAAAAACTCTATCCATCTCTTCCAAAATTCTATTGTTTCTTTCAACCACTCCATTTTTCTAAGGCAATCTAGTTGTTGAGAAGTGTCTTCTTATTCCATGTTATTCATAGTGGTCATTGAATTAATTTGAAATAAATTCTCCTCCATTATATAATATCAAGCATTTGATTTTCAAATGAATTTCATTTTGAACAAGTTCCTTGAATATTTTGAAATTTTCAAAAGCTTTTGACTTCTTTTTAAGAAAACAAACCCAGGTCATCCTTGTGTAGTCATTAATAAAAAATATGAAGTATCGTTCACCATCTAGTCCTTTTTCTCTTGTTGCCTCACATAAATTAGTATGTAAAAGTTCCAGTGATTTTGTTGTGGAATGTTCCTTAGTTTTGAAATCAACTCTTTTTCATTTTCCATGCTAACAATGCTTGCACATGGCATTTGAAGGCTTTGTAATTTCATACATATCCCTGATAACTTCCTTCTTTCAGAGCTTAACAAGATTGGAAATATATATGGACCAATTTTCTATGCCAACGCCAAGTTTAATCTTCCTTTCCCAAGAAACTTCTTTCCTTTCCAATCTCATTTAATATGTATTATGTTGTTTGGAGTTCTTACTTTTGTTGCAACCAATTTCCCTAATCCTTCTTTCTTATTTCACATAACTTTGAATTGAATATAAGTGTGTGTCCCTAATCACACATTTGACTAACGATTAGCAAATTATGCTTCATATATTCAACAAGTAAAACATTTTCTGCGACCACATCTTTTTTTCCAAGGCTAATTGTGACTTTCCTTATAATTTTGGCAGTTATTTTTTCCAAAAGTGATGAATCCTTCTTTTTCTTTATTCAATGTTACAAATATATTTTTGTCTCCAGTCATATGCTTTGAACAACCACTATCAATATATCATTGATCTTTTTTGCTTTGGTCTTGTAAGACAAACCCACATACCTCAACCTTCAAATATTTGTGCTTCCTTTTCTAAGTTTTTGGTTGTTCCCCAATATGATGGACAAGAACACACCTTATTTATGTTGAAGGAACTATCAAATTGCTTCTACAATTTATGGTTGCGTTTGAAGTTTGGAACAAATATAAAAAAATATATGCAGGTGGGACCCTAAGGTGCCGCGTGGAACTTCCATAGGCCACCAGTGGCATCCCAGTCAGTAGTCAGTGGGACCCACAAAGGTCGATGTGGTAGTACAATTGACACGTTGCATATGTGACATGTTAAGGCAAGTTGGCAAGACATGAGTGATTGGGCACACACATGGGCCAATGGGTAGGCACCACATGGCACCCAACTAGCAGCCCAAAACGACCCAGCCAACCCGCAGACACATGGAAAGATGGAATGTGTGGATAAAATAATCAGAGGATTGGATGGTTACATGCAATCAGAACCAAAGCACAAACCTTAATATATGTGTAATATGGTTATTAACCATATGCCACTTTCATTGTATTATAACCAAAAGGGGATGCTCACAAGTTTGACCTTGGGACCTTCCCTAACCACCACGACCTAACATATGTCTGCCAACCAAACTGCCAATGGCTTCATTGGAAGGTCTACCCACATCAAATGATTTAAATCCTAACAATGTATTCAATTGAGAGGATAGAAAATGCATAGAGGTCGAGCTGTGGACTGGGTTGAGCAAAATTATGTGCAATGAAACCATGCAAGGGGAGCGTACTTTTCAAGATTGATTCCTAAGTATATTCTAGGGAATATTCTGCAAGAAGATTACTGAAATATTCTATTTGTTGTGGAATCTTGAAGATTCTCTAAAGGACTAAGAGGTGAAAGTTACAGGACCTAGTCAAGTTTATACTCTTTTTTCACAAAATTTCATAAGGAATCCACTAGTGTAGCTGGAATTGGAATCTAAGCTACAAATTTCAGGTCACTACTAGAAGTGAGGTATTATCATGAGTTTTCCATCTACATGTCATTATTTTGTTAAGATAACATAAATGCCTCTCCACTTTAAAGTTGGGCCCAGAGACATAGCTCACATATTGTGAGTGAACTCTATTAACAAACCTTGATGCATTGTCCATATTTTCTTCATTTTATGTGGATTCTTCATGGATGTTGCATTTTTGGTATTTTCATGCTCTTTAAGAAATTTTGTTTAACACCATCGAAGGAAATATCTTGGATCATGTTGGTATCAGAGTAGTGTTCTTTCATGTGAGTTGTGATTGAGGATGCTTACAAGGGCCAAACTCATAGAGGATGAAGTAAAAGTCAATTATTTTAACCTTGATATTAAACATGCAACACGAAGAAAAAAAATGGGGGGCAATGACATGCACACAGAGAATGAGCGGTATTTCCATAAGGCCTTCTACCAGATGGCAGATCGGGTGGAAATGTTGTTTGTGGATTATGAAATGAGAATGGGAAAAGAGGGCAAGAAAAAGGGAGCTCCAACAGATCATAATGTGTCAACACACCAAGGAAATGGAGGAGAACCTCCTGAATCTCCATCTTCAAATTAAAACTCTTCCTCTTCCCCTCATTCTCATCATTCAAATAGTCATCAAAGAAATGCTTCTAAAAAGCCATTTTTAAAGTTAAATGTGAAATTTTATTTTCCCATGTTTAATGGAGAAGCTAATGCAGAGAAACTAAATAATTGGATTAGACATATTGAAGTGTATTGTCATATAAAACATGTCGAGGAGGATGAAGCAAATATTTAGCCAGCATCTTTTTTACTGGGAGGCACAGCTCTTGTATGGTGGGAGAGAAAAATTTAGAAAGGTAGCCAGCACAATGGTAAACTCCTTTCTTCATGGTTTGAGTTTGTTTTTGCGTTAAGAGGGCTATTTCACCCATTGGGTTACAAGAAAAAAGAAATGATGGAACTGCAAAACTTGAGACAGGGAAAAGGTTAGAATGTTCAAAGTTTTATTGAATATTTTAGGAACCAAGCATTGACATTGAATATTCCTTTAAACCCACCGGAAACTTTGATGAAATACATTGTTATTTTACACAGTTATATTTGTCATTGATTGTTGTTGTTTGATCCCACTAATCTAGATGAAGTTAGTGTGAAAGAAATTCATCTTGAAAGTAGAGGAAAACATGGACAATAAGGTCATCCTAAGAAGCCTTCATCCAAGCTGCAAAACAAAAATTTCAATGGAAAAGGAAAGGGAAAGAAGGAAATGACAACAAAGAAAGAAGAAGGGAAGCCCTCTTGCACTCATTGCAAGAAAGAAGGGCATGATGAGGATGTGATATCCCCTGACTTGAAGCTTTTATTGTGATTTTGTATATTTAGTTAAGTGTGTTTTTCCTCTCACTTTAAAAGACTCATTTGAATTTAATTTATCAGTTTGATAAATTGATAAAAGTTAAATATAGTTTTTGTATTTATAAAAGATGTTTATAAAATAAAAATCTGGAAACTGGTGCTTTAATTATACCTCGTTGAAAGATTTATTGCTACAAGTTAATAGTTGATATTGATTACCACTCATTAAGTGCTAGGAATTTAATCTAAATTATTAAATTATAAATTACCACGGAAGTAATTGATCATTAACTTCCCTAAAAGATAGGAAGTTTTCATGGAAAGTGGGGAAGTGGAGCTCATAAATGAGTTAGTAACTACCAGCAACATGTTGGGTGAGGTGGAGATAGTTTCTGACTACCAACTAAATGGTAGAGAGGGTAATTACCCACTTTGGGATTTTTTTGGAAAAAAAGAGGAATCATGCAAAGTTAATCTAGTGAGACAAGAAAAAATGGACAAAGTGAACTGAGAAAATACTTGCAAAACAAAATGTTTGGGGGGGTATTGTGGAGAAAAGTGTCAAATGTTGGGAGGAGATAGTCAATTATTGTATTAGTTCCAGACTTAAAACTATCAAGTCAGTATTTTGAACTATAAACTTGTGTACTCTTATGTTATAGAAGATTGTATGGAATTTAACACTTCTTTTCTTATAAATATTGAGGTAGGAAAAATATTATTTGAAATCATTGTTAGTAGTAAAGAGACAGAAAGAATAAGTTTATTTTCAAAAGTTACTGTAATGAAATTTGTATATGCAAGTTTTGATATTCAAATTAGAAAAATGGTTATAATTCTCTGAAAAAAAAGAAGTTTTATTTTAGAAGATTTCTTGAGATTATACTCATTAATCTCATAAATATGAAAAATGGTGAATAGAAGCTTTGTAAATTTAATGGAAATTATTTTATGTTTGAAAAGAAAAATGCATTGTTTATATCCATGTATAAATACATGATAGGCTAAAATAAAAAATTAAGGTCAGAAGATAATGTAGATTATTTAAGTGCAATTATGTCTATGTATTTTAATAGTAGCAAATAAATAGAGGTAAGTGTGAAGAACCTGAGTGGTTAAGATATGACTAGTACATCATACTAGTATTAGAAACATGAACATAAAACTTTGTTTCTCTACTTTATAATTAATTGAACTACATCTTCAAAGGAATGAAATCATAGTTCTTTAAAAATGAACTACATATTTATAGTGTAGAGTAACTACAATAACAAAGAGTTGTAGACTTGTTGAACTAAAACTATACAAAATAAACTAATAATGTTGATGCGTATAAAACACAAGAACATATGTATATGAAGAAATTGAAAATATCTCAAGAATCGAAGCAAATCATCAATAACATCTAAAGTAGTAGAAGAATAATTTTGTTTATCGAATCGAAGCAAATCATCAATAACATTTAAATTAGTAGAAACATAATTTTGTTTATCAAATAATATAGGTCAAAAGTAATCTCACAGAATTACAAACAATAATAATTTTGGATTGGAATAAAACTGTAAATAATTACATTAATAGACATTGCAAGCCTGAAGCTTAAGTAATTTCTCAACAGAAAAAAGAATCTTGGTAACTTCAACCATATATCAAACATTACATATATTAAATGTCACTAGAAAAAATTCAGTTATGATTAGGACTAACCATAAAGTTAACCAATTCAAACTTAACTATATTTTAGGTATGGGACAAAATTTTCCCAACCATTTAAGGTACAACAAATGTTAATATATTTTAAATACAAACATCCAAAATATGATATGTAACTGGAAAAATAATTGGACAGGAGAACATTAATAATTAAAGTCCCTCGCTTCTCACCCTCGCATAAAGAATTCATGCTCAAGCAAATAAATGAATCCAAGGTTTCGGATCATTCGGCCTAGAAAACTAAGCCGAGAGTCCTCATGAGTGACGAGAGTGATTCAAATGTTTCCCTTTGAAAAAAAAGGTTCCACTATATCACTTTAAAATCATCATTACCTGTGAAGAACATAATAGAAACACAAATTAGTCCTTAGACTAAAACATGTAAAGGAAATCCAATCATTCATGCACATGAAAATAATATTTGAAAAAGAGTTATAAGTGTAAAGCATTTCCTCACGACATAACCTAGATCCATGTAAACATAGGAGACTATATTAATTTTGGGAAAATCGCTTAGTTTGAATCAAATCCGGAATGCATAAGTGAAAGATAAATTAGTTTATTTTAAAAAATATGTAATATGGAGAGGGTTTTTAAAACTTTATATAAAAAAATTTGTAATAAGAATGGAAGAGGGGAGATAAATATGATAGCATGTATATATTGTTGAAGGAAATGTAACTAGGTTCGGTCTTTATAAATGTACTTTTGATATTTGTACTTATTCAAGAAAAAAAATATTATTATTATATTATATGTCAATGATTTTCTTGCTCATTGAAATAGGTCTAGCACAAGTTAAAGTGTTATAGGTGAGTCAAATAGTCAAAAGAAAATATTGAAGACCTAAAGGGCATGTTACATGATGTATAAAATAGTATAAAGGTCAAAGTAATAACTCCAAGACAAGTGCAAGTCCTATCGATGCAACAACGTCCTTCTCAAGAAGCAAAACAAAGAAAATAATGAATAAATAGTCAAGTCAGCCTAAGGATAGTTAGTCGGCCTAAAGGAGGGATAGTCCTATATATATAGAGGTTGTCCACTCCCTCTCAACATCATCAATCAAGCTCTGAAATCAGTGAAGGTAGAAGCTGAGAAAGTGAAGGTGAAAAACAAGTCTAAGGGTCCGCAAGACAAGAAAAGAAAGAAAGAAGAAGACTGAAGTGTAAGGCACTGTTTCTAGGGCTAGAAGTAGTCACATGTACAAGGAACAATAAGGAAAATCTGCAGCATAATAGCAACTAGAGAGTAGTTCATGAATTATCATTTTTTGGGTGAAATATCAAGTCTACAAAGCCTCTCAAGTCAAGCGAAGGAGTCTCTATCTAAAAGAAAAAGAGCCCTAATTCTCTATGGTTCCTACTACACATAGCTAAACTAGGGTTGTTGTTCAGTTACACCAGTTTGCAGACCTATCTCAAGAAGAACCTCGTTGGATCAAGGAAAGGGTGTCTTCATGAGTGAAGATTATCTCTAAGTAAAAAGGAACCATGTCACATCAAGAAGCTCCCATGAGCAAAAACTATCTCTAGAAAAAGATTGAAGAAGGAGGACGAAGTGCCGGGAAGAAAAGTGTCGGAAGGAGGAAATCTATGTGCCAAGGACAAAGAGTAGAACAAAGGAAGGACTTGACTTGTGCTTGGAGGATATCCTAGTCAAGGGTCTAGGATTTGGCATTAATCAATAAGAAGTCTCAATACGAGAAACTTAATAAAGGGTTTTCCTTTAAAGAGAAGAGAGGTTTTGGCCCTAGCAGAGAGTTAACATCTTGTGTTCTTGTTCTTATGTTTTGGTAGCAGTTTGATGAAGTACACACACATGCATTAAGAAGAAGAAGAAGAATATTAAAATAACAAAAAAAAGTAAGAAGGCTCCATAAATTCGTTATCAAGTAACGAAGAATCACACTACACCTAATTGCCCTAGATTCTTCAACATGGTACCAGAGCTAAGGTGACACATCAAGGAAAGGGAAACTCAAGAACACTTACCAAAGAATGACATCTACGAGGTTGAAGCATCAAGATTGGAAGTCTTAATCACTTCAAGTACAAGAGGGTCTCCAATCCATCATTCATCAAGGAAGTCTACATAGAAAGAATAAGATCCTTACATAAAGGCACCTACAAAGAAGATTAGATCGAAGTAGGACCTACATCAAGCTACAAGTCATCAAGAAAATTTCATCAACAAGCAAGTCCACTTGGAAAAGGAAACTTAAAGAACATCAAGGTCCAAGGAAGGCAAGCCATCAAGTCTTCAAGGAGGAATAAAATCCATTACATCTCAAAAATTTATCAAATATATGTTCCCTTTTGAATATAAATCAATGTCTTTTTGCAAGTAAAGCAACAAATTGGTAGTTACCAATCACTTTCTTGCATGGAAGAAGAGGATTTATTTACTTCTCAAGGAGAATGAACTCCTAGAACATGTCAAAGGGAATATCACTATCCTTGCTAAGGAACAAAATCAAGCCTTAGCTAAGTACAATTAGAATGAGACAAGAGATCAAAGGATTCTAATAGAATCAATCAAAGACTCTCTTATTCCTTATGTCTCCAAATTTGAAACATCAAATGAAATTTATGATAAGCTAGTAGAGCTATTCTTGGTATCCAAAACCGGAGAAGTAATATCTCTAAGGAATGAATTATAAAAATATGAAGATAACAAAGGAAGGAATAACTCCCTACTTCATGAAAATCTCTAAAATGAGAGATCAACTTCAAGAGCTTGGGGAAGTCATGTATGACAAAGAGATGATAACTATAGTACTCAATGCTCTACCTGAGGATTGGGGCAACTTCACATCAAGCATATATGCCAAGAAGGAAGCAACCACACTCAGTGAAATGTGGTCTCTATGTAGGACAGGGGAAACCAGACTTAAAGCAAAGGAAGATGTGGGATCAAAGGAGCAAGCATTTTCTACCATAACCAAGAGAAAGGGAAAATTTGGCAAATTTAGTCCACGAAGAACAAACAACAAAGACATGTCCAAAATCTAATGTTTTGGATGCCAATAATATGGACGCTACAAAAGGAATTTTCCTAAGTTTAAGAAGGACAACAACAACAAAACAAAGAGGGAATAAGCTCACATGACTCAAGAGGTTAAAGAAGAAGAAAATAAGCAAAAGAAGGAAGATCCTCTAGATCTCTACTATGACTAGGTCAAACTCTTTACTTCAAGTTTTATTTCAAGGTTTTGAGTAGGATAGGAGCATGTATGAAAAAACTAAAATTCCATAGCTAGAAACATATTCTAGAATCTAGAAACATGAAGTACATAGAGTTCTAGATACTCATGTAGAAAGAACATTTATAAATGAGAACAAAAATGCATGGTTAGAAATATCTTTTAGAATATAGGAGAAGGATGAAAATAACTCAAGATATTCATGAAGAAGGAGCATACCTAGAATAGGACCTCATCCACTATGAAAGAAAATTGATCATGATTAAGAATCTTAGAAGACCTTCATCATCAAAAGGAAAGAAACATTTTCAAGGCAAGGGTCTTTAAGATCCTATGATGGAATCTTCAAAATAAGGTTCATGAACCAAAGTATATGTTTCATTGGGAATCCCATTCATGGGATTCAAGAAAAGGATGATATGCAGGCAAGCTAAGCTGAAGCAAGAACGGCCACACCAAGGACAATCAAATGAAGCTAAGATGATCAAACGAGAATCAAGATGAGGTATGTATGCTTCAAATTTTAGTCATGTTATCATTTGTATATTATTGAGTCATGGGAATAGTTCTATAACATGATCAAGTATGAAATAATATCTTTCACCAAGAATATGCTCAAAGGCATGTACTACAATGCAATGAAGGTCAACAAAAGAATATGCTCACATAAGGAGTATAAGATTGTTGACTACAAAGAAAAAAGAAATGTTGACTAGTCCAGGAAGCAAGCAATGAAGAAATTCTCTCACAAGAAGCATAATATGGTTGACCTATCTATCTAAGAACAATTGAATGAAGAAAGAGATCAAGCATGTGAAGAACACCATGATCACCGAGAATCACTATCTGAAAAGATACTCTGAAGATATCTCCCGAAAGAAGGCAGGACAACTCTGACAAAGGAAGGAAGGACCCTTGACACCTATGAAGGCCTTGGAGATAGGAAAGACGTAGATAACTAGTTCTCCTCTACAAAGATGTCGTGATGAAGAAGCCATCCAGCAAAATAAAAATCAATGTTGAAGCAATATCAGGATGAATTCATGATACTGAAGCATGTAAACAAGTAAGTACAATGAACCATCCATAAGAAGAGTATTTTGAAGCATGGATAAATTACAAAGGAGTAGCCATATGACAAGAAAACCTTATGTATTGCAAGAAAGACACTTTCCATGAAGGAAGAAATGACATGACAAAACAGGAAGGAAAGTGATCAATGGATGGTGCCCTACCTATAAGAAGTTCGAAAAAAGACTTCATGACATCAAGAAAGGAAGGAGATCAAACAGCTGAAGGACCCACAAAGAAGAAGTTGATGATGAATGAAAGATTCCCTAGTTAAGAGGGAGCTCTGACAACTCCCTGATCAAGAGGAAGCTTTGGATCACCCGAATTACAAAGGAGTGATAATTATGTTTTTCCATCTCATGGGTCATGCACTAGACCAGGACTAACAACAGTAAGTCCAGATGAAGGCCATGAATGGAAATGAAGATACAAGATAGACATAACATTATTGTCTTCACTTGGGAAGAAAGAATGGGAGGATTGGGTAATCATCTAGCATCCAATGCTCTTTGATGATGTGTAGGGAATCCAAGGCAAGAGTAGGCAAGAGGGCTGATATTCTTTGAGGGCTAGGAACCCAAGATAAGAATATTCCTAGAAGGCCATACTCAGAGAACACCCGAGTGGGTATGTACCTTGATTAAGGTGTCTATAAATCATTGGTCCTGCCAGTATTGTAGTTCGTGATCTCACGAAGAGATGGATTTGTTAGTCAAGGCCTTGCATTATGACAATGCTGATGGATATGGTGCTATAATAGATGGATTGCAAATCCAGTTTCTCTTATGTGAATTCTTCAAGATTGATAATAGCCAAACACCTTGTAATGTTGTATGAATACCTACCTAGTTAAGAGGGAGTGTTGAAGGAAATGTAACCACGTTCAATCTTCATAAATGTACTTTTGATATTTGTACTTATTCAAGAAAAAGAAATATTATATTTATAATATATGTCAATGATTTTGTTGCTCATTGAAATAGATCTAGCACAAGTTAAAGTGTTATAGGTGAGTCAAATAGTCAAAATAAAATATTGAAGGCCTTAAGGGCATGTTACACTATGTATAAAATAGTATAAAGGTTAACGAAATACCTCCAAGACAAGTGCAAGTCCTCTCCATGCAGCAATGTCCTCCTCAAGAAGCAAAACAAAGAAAATAATGAATAAATAGTCAATTCGACTTAAGGATAGCTAGTCGACCTCAAGTCAGCCTAAAGGAGGGACAATCCTCTATATATAGAGGTTGTCCACTCCCTCTCAATGTCATCAATCAAGCTCTAAAATCAACGAAGGTAGAACCCGAGAAAGTGAAGGTGAAAGATGAGTCTAAGGGTCCCCAAAACAAGCAAAGAAAGAAGGAAGAAGACCAAAGTGTAAGGGATTGTTTCTAGGGCTAGAAACAGTCACACGTGCGAGGAACAGTAAGGAAAATCTACGACGTAGCAGCGACTAGAGAGAAGTTCATGAATTATCATTGTTTGGGTTAAAGATAAATTCTAAAAATCCTCCCAAGTCAAGAGAAGGATTCTCTATCTATAGTGAAGGAAAATGAGCCCTAATTCTCTATGGTTTCTACTACACATAGCTAAACTAGAGTTGATGTTCAGTTGCACAAGTTGGAAGACCTATTTCAAGAAAAACCTCATTGGATCAAGGAAAGGGTTTCTTCATAAGTGAAGATCATCTCTAAGTAAAAAGGAAGCATATCACATCAATAAGTTCACATAAGCAAGAACTATCTCTAGACAAATATCAAAGAAGGAGGGCAAAGTGCTAGGAAGCAAAGTGTCGGAAGGAGGAAGTCTATGTGCCGAGAACAAAGAGCAGAACAAAGGAAGGACTTGACTTGTGCTTGGAGGATATCCTAGTCAGGGGTCTAGGGTTTGGCATTAATAAATAAGAATTCCCAACAAGAGAAACTTACTAAAGGGTTTTCCTCTCAAGAGAAGAGAGGTTTTGACCCTAGCAAAGAACCAAAATCTTATGTTCTTGTTCTTATGTCTTGATAGCAGTTTGATAAAGTACACACACATGCATTAATAATAAGAAGAAGAAGATTAAGATAACAAGGAAAAAGTAAAAAGACTCCACAAATTATTATCAAGTAGCGAAGAATCACACTACACCTAATTTCCCTAGATTATTCAACACATATTACATGTATACATATATTAAAATCCTAGACAGTAATTGTGGTAATAACCATGCATGAATTTACAGCATATAGGGGTTTACCCATTGTTCTCAAGTGAATACTTAGTAAGTCGAAAACCTAGTTTTATTGGGAATTCAAAGAATTAAACATAAGATGTTTTAGCTATAGATATATTGGAGGGTTAGTGTTCTATAATTTAAAAACGCAAACCACAATAACGACATGTAGAGATAGGAAAGAGAAGTCAAATATTAATCAAGAATTTACCTGAGAAGAAAAGAAACAAGACTTGGAGCTAATATTATACAGATTTGAGATCAACTGGACTTTAAGTTTCACAAGTAATTATATGCCAAGGGTTTAGCCATGAAAGCAGCTACAAGAGATATTTACAAAAATAGTACCTATGAAGAAGAATAAGATAAAATTGTTAAACTGTGGAAATGAAATGAAAAGAAAAAAGAAAAAGAAATTTAAAGAAGTGTTGGACTATAAATAAGATAGCAGTTCTATAATAACTTGTATCTAGCTACGAAAAACGTTAAGATACTCTTATATAATAAACTTAACTAATGAATTTTGTTGTAAGAACAAAACCTAAGAAGGAAACCAAGATATCTCAAATATACCTACAAATAAGAGGAATGAAGAATAGAAACATCTTTTGAAAAATGTCACCTATATATATAAATGTAGTTACAGAACCCTTGAACAAGCGGGAGAGAGTACCTCAAACAAAAAACTTCCAATGCATAAATGAAATCATCACCACCATTGATCCCTTAGGGTTTAATTTTAATCATTGATCCAAATGAAAAGGTTATACTAGCGTGTCATCACCACAATGTAACACATAATGTATGAAACATGAATCACCAACATCGAAATTTATAGAGTCAAAACATAGGTATTATACCACATGTCGTAGGTAATAAAATATTGGACCACATAATAGCAACGTTGAAGAAAATACAAGGCACGGGTATCCTAGGTGTGGTTTTGTATATGCTAAAATGTGTGTAGATGTGTTTTCGCATTACTTTTAAAATTATATATGTGATTAAACATTGATAAGTCATTGTAAACCATGTTTTTAAATTAAAAAAGGATTAATACAAACATTGGTAAGCCATTGTAAACCATGTTTTTAAATTAAAAAAGGATTAATACAAACATTGGTAAGCCATTGTAAACCATGTTTTTAAATTAAAAAAGGATTAATACATATAATGCATGTGTTTGTATAATGGTCCAGCTAATATAGTTTTGGAAATTTCAAAAAGGATTAATACAACATTGGTAAGCCATTGTAAACCATGCTTTTAAATTAAAAAAGATTAAAATTATATATGTGATTAAACATTGATAAGCCATTGTAAACCATGCTTTTAAATTAAAAAAGGATTAATACAAACATTGGTAAGCCATTGTAAACCATGTTTTTAAATTAAAAAAGGATTAATACATATAATGCATGTGTTTGTATAATGGTCCAGCTAATATAGTTTTGGAAATTTCAAAAAGGATTAATACAACATTGGTAAGCCATTGTAAACCATGCTTTTAAATTAAAAAAGATTAATACATATAATGCATGTGTTTGTATAATGGTCGAGCTAATATAGTTTTGGAAAATTCAAGGTCAAATCAAACTACGGTGTATGTGTTATAAGCATAAAATATATTATCAATGTGGATGCTATTTTGAGATCCATAAGTAAAAAATTTATAAATAAATTAAGGGGAAGTTTGTATAATGGTCGAGTTAATATAGTTTTGGAAAATTCAAGGTCAAATCAGAGTATGGTGTATGTGTTATAAGCACAAAATATATTATCAATGTGGATGCTATTTTGAGATCAATAAGTATAAAATTTATAAATAAATTAAGGGGAAGATGAAATCAATGTACCCAATTTTTTGGATATTGCCTATAATGGAAATCCATATATAATAAAAGGTTCTACAATTTTCTCCTAAGAGAAAGGTAAGCAATGTGGATATGATATATCCTAGTAGGATAACAATTTAATAATCAAGAGTTATGATCCAAAATATCACTACATGTAAAGGAAATATCTTTGAGATAATAATTCAATTATATAAATAGTTACATGATTAAATCTGAAACTAGGAAGCGTAAATGAAATTTAAAAGTATCATTATAAGACGAACAAGAAGAAAAGTTCTTCAGTTTAGAAATTATAAGTTAGTAATATAAATCCATTGCATAACTGATAATAATAAAAAATAGGTATGTATTATGCGGTTTATTACAACTGGTACTAAGAGTTATAATTACAACATTGTGCCTCTTATGGGTCCTTCACTAAAATCATTATTTGCTATGTGATAACCATATCATAAAACAATACAAAGTTTGAAGTATAGCTAAAGATAATAATGGACAAAATTTTATAAGGTTGCTTAGGGGAGGTGAAGAGCCTAATACTAAAATTGAAAAGATGGGAGGAGAAACTAGCAATAATGAAAATCAAGAATCTAAAATTCTACAAGTAATGTGTAGCTTGAAGGAAAATTTAGATAGTATGAAGGTAAATCAAGAAAAATTGTCCAAAGCTAAGGATGAACAAGAGGATATTAATGGATACGTATTGAGGAAGCTGGAGTTGAACGGGGGAAATAGGAAAATAGGAGAAACTCATAAGAATAGACCTAGAAGTGAATCTACTGATACAATTGATTCTATAACTTTTAGTGAAAGTAAGACCCATGAGTTTGATGAAGAGAAAGAAATGAAATATAATACTAGTACTTCTATATCCAAAAATAAGAGGATTACATCTCAATTGCAAGGACAATTCAAAAATATTAAGCCTTCAAACATTGATGGGGAATCTAAAGAAGGAGCAGAAGCTTCGCTTCTGAATATGTCAAAGTATTTTGAGGTCTACAATTATCCAAGCAATTTGAAGGCTAGATTGGCTACTTACCAGTTAACTTAGTAAACCAACGTTATGGTGGGAGGAAAATAAAGTTATAAAGAGAATCAAAAGTAAAAATATAATATGGAAACTCTCTAAAAATGAATTTAAAAAGAAATACTTAACATAAAGATATTTTAATCAAAAGGCCGGAGATTTCCATGATTTAAGGCTGGGACAGTCCACCATGGATGAATTTGTAAAGAAATTCATGAGTTTGTTTAGTTTGTTGAGATATCTACCATATTTGGAGGAAAAAGAAAAAATACAAAGGTTTATTGGTTGTTTACATTTTTCATATAGAGAAATGATTAAATTTGACAATCCAAAAACCATGGATGAGAGTATAAGGAAAGCAAATTTGTGTCTTAACCAAAATAAACAGAAAAGTGACAATTCTAAAGATTTGATGCCTAACAAACATGAGAATTTTAATGCTAAGAAGAAGGGGTTTAAGAAACCTACCTTTTCTAGCATCATTAAAAGTAATCAAGGAGAGAATTATAGCTGAGAGTAAATCAGTAGAAAAATCTAGGATAGAAAGGTGGACAAGGGGTAGGAGCAAGAATAGGAATTTTGGTGAATCAGCTAGACCACCAATCAAGTGTTGGGGTTGGAATGAGAACCATTTTTGGAGGGACTGTCCACAAAACCTAGTAAACAAAAAAGCAACAATAAATACACTGCAAAAAACCTCTACGGTGAATGATATTGCTTGCAATATCCTAAGGATTAGTGCCGCATTTGATAGGAGACAAGAAAATCCCCAATCCACTATGGTGGAAATCCAAGGTAAAACTTTCGAGAAAAATGTTATAGTACTAATGTAAGGTTGATTGAGATATTGCACTAGTCATAGGGCTATAAGGATCCTTGAACAAACCTTTAAGAATAGTTATGATGATTGAAGGAGTCTCTTCACCCACAATAAGACTCACTCAAGAAGAAATGTCATCATACTTATGATGAGGATGAGGTTGATAAATTTGTAAAATAAATGCAAGAAGGCTAAGATCAAGAGGGAGTTGACATTTTCATAAAATTCTCAAAAGTTAAGTAACCTATATCTCTCTTCTTTGATTATTTTCATTATTGCCTTTGTATCCTTTGCTTGGTTGTAATTTTTCTTCCATGGCCTCCGAGTGTGGATTGTATGTACATAGTAAAGGTTGCCTAGACTCTAGTAGCATATGGAAGCAGTGAAAGAATGAAGCAAAGCATGTAACAAGAGGAATTTCCTATAAGTAGTAATTTGTATTGAGAGATATTGTACTAGATGAGATACACATTCAGAAGGAGCAAGAAAATCATCTAGTATACCTTGATTTTGTCGAAAAGAATTCAATGGTGACTTATGAATGGATCTACAAGATATAGTGTGAAACATGGAAAGGTATAAAGCAAGAGTTGAGATTAGAAAGTTTTCCTAGAAAGAGGGAGAGGATCATGACAAAATGTTTGCTCTAGTTGTCAAGAACACTTCTAATTGAACTATTATCATTGCTTTGAAAATTACATAAGGTGGATGTACATATCATTTTTCTCAATGCAATAATTGAGGAGGAAGAAGTGTACATAGAGATACCTTAGGGCTTTGAAGTACATGAGAAGAAGTCTCATGATTGAAAAACTCTTTGTATGATTACAGGCAAACAAGTTGGGCTAAGAATTTTGGATTGATGGATCAAGGCTAATCTTATTTGATCTGGTAGAAGTAGAAGGACTCATGTGTTAGAGGGAGTAGTTGTGGCAGAAAAAAAATTGCTTTTGTAATAAAGGGAGCAATCAGAAAGCCTTGGTTTAGCTTCAGAGGGAGTTGACCTTTAAGTTTGAGATGATGGTCTATCAGCTATGGGAGTAGCTAAGATTACCAAAGTAGGATATGTTTCAGTGCAAGAGGGAGCTCCTAGTTAGGGTGACAGGAAAGTAGTTGTGACAATGGCTCTAGTGAAGGGAGCATATCAGTTCATGGTTATGCCAAGGCATGCAGCTTAACATGTTTTGGAGTACCAACATGGTACAATTTATTATGGCACAATTATTATGGTTTGATATATATCTCAAACAAGTGGAGTATAGTTGTAAATTGAGATTGGGTGGAAAGTGCAGAAGAAAGAAAGAGTTCATTAGGATATTCCTTAAGTTTGGGCTTCGTTGTGATTTATTGGATGAGAAAGTTGTAGACATTTGTTGCACTTAGTATTATAGGGGCCAAGTATATTGCAACTTGGTTGGCAAGTCGAGATTTAGTATCACTTCAAAGGCTACTTATAATTTTGTCGTAATCGAGTGCAAGTGACGACCACAATGATAGGTTGAAGCAAAGTAAAATCTAGTATGGAGACATGGTATACAAGGAAGCAGTGTAGGAGAATTATTGGCCCCACCATTCACTGGTTTCAACAACCTCTTACGAATTTTCTGTGCAGTTTGGTTCCAATGGTTTGTTCTCAATCTCAATAGAGCTATAAAACAAAGAGCGATGAATTGAAGTTCCAATGGCCTTCTTAATGTCAAATATAACTATTGTATATGGAGCAAGTTAATTATCACCATAGTCCAACTAATTGTGCTCTTTATGTTTCATTTTTTATTATGGGTGGGGAGAGAATTGAGTTCTTCGACATTTCCCTAAAGACGAAAAAATAGGAGGCATGATAGCAGTGATTTTGTGTATGATTCACTAGAAATCTTGAAGAGAATATTCTCAACTATGAGGGAGATCAACCAATCTCAAGTCAAAGAGACTCAGTGGAATCTTCCTCTGCACCTCCACACTCTACACAATGTACCACCATTATGGAGTTCAAAAAAAGAGCGCTAAACCCTTTGCGTAGAGACACTTGGAGTTCTAATTGTTTCCCCAAGAAGCCAAAGAATAAAAAGGGAGTGTTGGAGAAAGTGTGTGCAGGGAATATGTGTGCAGAGCAATGGGACACAAACTCCCCTATACATCCTTTATCTAGATGCCCTTTCTCCTGCACTCCTCACATAATTGTGTGAAAATTAATAAATAAATAACAAAAGAGATTGCACCAAACATATACAATTATGATTTAATAAATTAACCGCGGAAAGGATTAATCAAAATACATGAGCACATGCTACATTAATCATCCCTAAGTTCCAACATAAAATTAATGAGGTTACATTATGCCACTTTTATAGCATAGAAGATATTTGGAATACACTATAGAAAGCACCACCATATGTTAGTTGGGTTTTCATTGAATCTGGCTTTGAATTTGTTGATGATTTCATCCATATTGATTCTGAATGTGCCTTTTATCTACAACAAGTCTTTATCACTACGAGAGGCATTTGATGCACTCAATAAATATTATTGCGTATTATACAAAGAGCTTTATAAAGACATTATTCGTAGTTTTCCTCGTATGGTTGAGAGTTGATAATGAAATGATTACATATTGGTAAAGAGCGCAATTACGTATATCTTTAGAGTGAATGGCTTCTTCGAATTTGAAGATGCCCTATATGCATAAAGACAATAGCAAGATATTGAAAGACTAGTTTACCAAATCTACATGCTACCGTAATTTCCCTTCTCCATATTTTTCACCTCTATATAGATTTGACATTCGCAACTTATAATAACCATGCTAGACGTAGCAGCGACTACCATATATATATATATATATATATATATAATATATATATATATATATTATATATATATAATATCTATATCTATATATAGATATCAGTTGAGAGTGTTGTGTCTGCCTCATCTTGTTGTCCCCAATTATGGTTGGTACTAGTAGTGATTGGTACTTTGCACGAACACACGTCTCTCTCTGCCATGTACTATAGAATTGGTAGATCTACCACACCATGTAAAATAACCATTGAATTTAATACAAGTAATGTCTTGGGAATCTTTATGTAAATATTACTTTTGTGTTGCACACAAATTCATGATCTTTAACAATTTCACTCTAGAGCATTAATTTTGGATTTCATTTTGATCCTTCACGGAAACTCTATTTTGGTGTGTGGAGAAAGGGAGTGTGGTAAAGTGAGCAAGGAACACAAATTCCTCCACATACCCTTTATCTCACGCTCCTTGCATAATTGTGTGAAAATTAATAAATAAATAACAAAAGAGATCGCACCAAACATATACAATTATGATTTAATAAATTAACCTCGAGAAGAATTAATCAAAATACATTAGCACATGACTATATAGAAAGTTAAAATAATTTCATGTTTGTGATTAGTTCCAACATACCAATAACAAATACATGAAAGAAATTGTGCAGAGTAGTTCATGTGTAGAAGAAGTTGTCTACAGTGAAAAGATGTATGGAAGAAGTGTGCGGAGGTGAGAATAATGATAGATTGTGGAAACGAATATTTCTCAAATAATGATGAAACGCGTACCCCGCACTTCCTTAATCGCGCCATCATATTGATAAATACCAAAAGAGGTAGGGAATATGCTACTATGCATCCATCACTCTTGTTATATTAAAGCATAACCTTTGTTTGCAACATAAATCTTAGGATATGATATATAAAGAATCTACCTCCCTCCTCCTATGAGCCATCCACCTATGTTCATAGTGTGGATGGTCAAAAACTGATTTCAATTTGGGAAAATGATGATAATCAAGGTAAAAAAAATTCCCCTCTATTGTTTGTCTATAAGGATTTGGCCCACCCAACAACCTCTCCAAACTAATTGTTTTCCTATTAATCATATCCATTGAGTATGTCAACACTAGAAGGAAGGACATGTTAAATGTAATGGTTGGCTAAATCTTCTAGATGTTAGGTAGTTTACTTAGTCAATAGTTTTGAAAGTGTAGTGCGTTCAATATACAAGTAGTAGCTTGTAATAATGAGTTAGATTATATCAAGCAAGGTTTTATATTTAGTCAAACAAGTAGTTTTATATATTCTTTATGTAACCAATTTTTGTTGAGTGTGGAAAAGTGGTATCTTAATGTGAGAAGATCCTTGAAGCTCCATTGGTTTTTCAATCTAGGCAACTTTGTGTTTTACTGTGTCTTTCACTCTTCCTCTTAAATTCCAACATGGTATCAAAGTCGTAGCTCAATCCATCAAGTTGAAGAGAGGATGTAAAAAAGGAGGTTGTGTTGATGTTTTTTTGGTCATATTGGAGTTTTTATGTTTATCTAGAGCCAATTTGTAGATCTGCCCGTCCCATGGTTAAGGCTCTATAGATTTCATTGATTCTTTTTGTAGGGGTCATTATTTGTGTTGTAATCATTGCTAAAGCATTGTCAAGAGAGAATCAATAGCCAAATTCTACAAAGAAGAAGTTTGAAAGGGGTTGCCAAAGCTTTTAAGCCACCCTTGTTGAGTTTCATAGGGAAGAACCCCTACGTTGTGCCAAGAGACCAAAGAGAGAGATGTAGATTGATTCCTTCGTCAAGATAGAGATGTAGCTCAACCCCAACATCAAGAGAAGTAGCCACCATATAAGGTGGAAAAGAAAATAAGAAAAAAAATGATATATGCCAAATCCATAAAGTTTCCATAATCTTTCTTTGTAGAGGATCCACCATAAAGACAGAGGCCCTTTATCCCAGATTCGAGCCAATGTTTATTTGTGGATTTGTGCCTCCATTGTAAGTCCAATTTTCTTCGTGGAGCCACCACCATATCTACTCGTGCTGAGATTGTTTTGTGGAACCACCACCATAAATCCCATTCAATGTATTATAGGGATAAACCCTAATTGCACCAAGGTTTCTTTGTAATTCTCAAAACCACCATTGTAAACCAAATCTTCTCATGCCAAGGTTTTAAGACCTCTATTGGGGCTTTATTGAGTTGAAAAATGGGCAGAAGCTCCCCAACCCATAGTAAGGGGGAGTTGTTAGACATGTTAATCATGCTTCCACCAGCATTGAGAACACACAAGGTCCCATATTGTCACAACTCGAGGACATCCTATGGTCACCAAGTACTTTTTGGGCACATTAGTGCAACACTGATGTGTTTCACCTCTGCCTCATGGAGCAAAGTTACTTCACCCAAACTATGCCTCATAGTAAGTTACTTATATAATCTCTATACTATTAGTTACTTAATGGAATGTCATAACTCTTTTCGATGAATGAAATTTAGTCCTCCCAGTGTGTTTCACAACATGTGCCTAATAGCCTCTCAAGGATTTGTTAACTCTGGAAATGTGTTTGTTCACTAACACTTACAAATTTTGGTGTAACGAAAATTATGATTCCAACAAATGGTATCAGAGCCAAAGTTATCGAGGTCGAAATACACCTGGGTGACGCTGGGCAGGAGATTATTGGACGAATGAAAGTCAATGCTCCCCACATGTTTCTTGACATGTGCCTAATAGCCTCTCAATAATCGGTTAACTTTGGTGACACATCCTTTTGCTAACACCTAAGAGTTTTAGTGTAACGAAAATCATGATTCCAAAAAACTCTTCGATATAGTACAACAAATCTTACTGTCACTTCTACTTCAATTTATAATTTCATTCATTAAGACATGAGAATTATATGTAAGATATAAATTCACCATTAGCACCATCATACATGCATAGATTTATAAGGGGAAGGGCTCACCAACCTTATGATTTTATTAAAAATCACAATTACAACATTTCTCCAAGATAACAGCTTAGCCCACAAATCCACCAAGCCAAGAAACTCCAAGAAAATACAACAAAACCTCTATCCAACCTTCCATACCCCACTAGGCCGAACATTCACCCTATCATGGGTCGTCTCCAACTTATCGATTTGGTTCGATTTAGCTACAAATAACCTCAAGTCATGCATGATTACAGGCCCAAGCCCTCATCTCAACTCCTTCCTTCTTCGCTCTTCTATCCTAAAACTTCATTGCATCCTTGTTCAGCTTGGTTTGTTCCTTCTTGTGTTTGACGTGTGTGTTGTCATTGTTTTTTCATCCTATCAACTTTGCGACTCACTTTCTTATATGAGTCATTCCAACTTTCATGTGGTCCCTTCACTTCACACTTCATGTCAGCTTCCTATCATCTCACTCCTTTGCACAGGTTGACTCGCTATCATTTCACTTCTCAAATGAGTTAGATCGCGCATTGGTGTTGGGCATATTAGGTTAGGATGACTTGTGATTCCACCCAATTACCTTATACTTTCCCACGATGTGCTCATTCCAATTCATTCTTGCACATGCTATCGATGCACCCTTAGTGGTCATTCATCCCAACCTACTCATTCCTCGACTCGCCATGCCATTAAGTTGACATGAGTTCAATTGGTCGTTCCAACACTTGGCATGTCTCAACCCATCTTGGATATTCATCAACTTATCCCACCACTTGTTCCATCATGGCACCCTCTTCTCAGTCTAACTCGCTTTGGGCCCATCTCCTCCAATGTTTGGTCGCTCGTCTAGGGTTATTTGACCCATGTCTTGGGGCATTCATTTTATCTCTCGTGGTGTCATATTTGGCCCTTTCATCCATCACTAGGCTAAGTTAGGTGCTTGGTCACTCGCATCCATCGTGCCATCAAGCTTCCCACATGGGTGCAATGGAAACCTCGAGTGTTGGTTTTTCAGCAAGTCATGTTGGAACACTTTCACAAAACATCCTCTTTCATCGCAGTTTTTGTGATAGCTTCATCACAAATTGTGTGATGGAGATTTCACCCATGGTGCACACCTTAGTTAAAGGTGTGCCCAACTCAAAGGCTTGTCATCCTCTCCCACTCAAAATTATTTTCATCTCAGCAATAGTCTAGTCATAACCCTCCAGTCATCTCCCACTAAATATCATCATCATGATGTGGCCTCTTCAGATGATATCTCTGATTGCATCTCTGGTAATCACTTTTGCATATTAGCATGTGATGGATACCCTCATGAGGCTCGACTAATTAGGTAGCTAATATGATCATCACATGAAGCTCCACAAGAAATCATTTCTCACAGTTTAATATCCTTGATCTCAGTCATCGCAACTTCACCAATATGTTCTTATAGAGGCATGACCCTAGGTACCCCCATGATCTTGGCTCACTAACAATGAGTCGTATCGTCATGGCTCAAAGAGATGAAAAAGAGTGTTGATCATGGTGGACTCCACCCTAATCTCCCATGTAATACCATAGAAGCATCCCTCCGTACCTTCTCATTACCATAAGTCAACAAAGGAGGATATGACCCTATCCTACCCCCTGCTGCCTCAACTAATGTCTCTTAAGCTCTGGATCATGTGGCAAACCTCTTAGGCACAATGTTGATGTACCAACCTCCTCCTTGGCCCCAACATACCTAGGCACATCTCTTTTGTCACATCTTTGAACCACTACTACCATCCTAGTCTCCCTTGTCTTCTCTAGTATGTTTGCCCTCTTCTCCAACTTTTATACCCTATCTAAGTAGACACGATATCCACATGTTGTGAGAGAAGAGACTCCACATTACTATTTCTCAACTTCTTTGCATGTAGCTCCACAATAATATTCTTCAATCTCAAGGATGGTGGTCATCCTCAGTGTTGTATTTGTGTCTCATCTTTGCTCTGCAGACCTTCTGCGTAATCGAGAAATTCTTTGCCAAGTGAACTTCTCCATAAATCCAACAAGATATGGGCATATTCTCTTTGGATGCACCTGTTGGTTTTCCTTCTTCTTTTGAAGTTTTTTCTGTTTCCTATTCCTTCTTCTTCTTGCCCTTATCACTCCACACTTCCTCCTTGTCCTTGCCATCTATCTGGTAATAAAGAAGCTTCTCTACTTTGTTGATAGCTACTACAAGACATTAGATTCCCTGCTTCATGACTTCCTTCTTTTCCCATGGATAGAGATTTTTTACAAAGGCACACACCCTGTCCATCTTATGCATATCTCTAAGCTCAAAAATAAGACATGAGAACTATTCAATATAGGTTTGAATCTTATCAGTATGTTTTAGCTCCTTTAGACTATCCCTTCCCACCCATTATTGATTCCCTGGTCCAAATTGTACATACAAAACATGTTTCAACTTTGTCCAGGTCTCAATTATTTCTATGATGTGACTTGTTGCTAAGTCATCAACTTTGGTTATACACCAAATTTTCATTGGTCCTATGAAATACATGGCATCTACATTGACTTTCTTCTCTTCTGAACAACCCTTCATCTATTCTAGCAATTGTTCCACGTCCCAATAGATGTTTCCCAACACCTTAGCACTTCTTGTCCCTTCATACATCTCTAGTTATTTAAGCTTCACCTTCATAGATGAACTTCTTGGAATCTTCCCTATGGCTTGCTTCAATACTATAATAGTATCAATTTGGTCTCCTATGAGTTCCACAAGTAACTTCACCTGATCTTCTAACTCCTTCATATGATCTTCTTGAACTTGGGGTTGTCTTTCTGCATAGTCAATGGAATAGGAACCTAACTCAAGGGCTCCCTTAATTTCTTGAAGAATATCTTTGGTACATGCATGAAAATATGTGCATACTTTGGGGAAATTGGACCTATGATTAATAGAAAAAGACAGAGATATATCCATCAAGTGAATATATGGCATTATTACCTTATGGGGTTTTTTGATGGGGTTGCAGACCATAATTCATGCAAACATGGGGCCTTCATTGTCATTAGATTGAGTGCATATTTCCATTTCAATTGGTATAGAGGAGTTTGTTCCAATTCTAAGGTAGAAATTATTGCTTTATGGGGTGTGCTATTTTGTGCTAGATGGTTATCTATTGAGAAAATAGATTTTTTGGAGATTCAAAAGTGGTGATTGACTGGGTTCTGGTGAAGTCCACATTTGCACCTCCTTCACTTTCGTTTCGGATGAGGAGAATTAGGAAAATGTTGGTCATCTTCAATGAGATTCACTTTGCTCATATTTACAGAGAGTTGAATTGAGTGGTGGATGCTCTACCAAAGGTTATTCAATAATACAATCCTAGGGAGATCAATTGTGTCCTACAACAATATTTTTCAAGAAGCTAGAAGTATTCCTTTCACTTAGTTATTTTATTTTTTTGTCGTATCTGAGGCATTTTATTTTTTAGTAGTATGAGAGGTGAACATTTGTAATATTGTATTCTGCGATTATGCTACATATGGAAAAAAAATTTAATAATATGTAAACAGTGTTTTATTTTAATACAAAATATGTTGGTTTTTTTTTCTTATTGAAACAATAAAAGAAAGAGAATTCTGACATACTCACAGAAGTTATTTAAATATAAGTTTTTTGCCTATTCCTCTTACAATTGAAAACAAGTTTATCCTAGAGCTATGGCTTAATTTTTGTTCCTTTTTCTCTGAACTGTCTAGGTTAACTCTAACCATTCTATTTGATTCTATTAGTTTGATATTTATAATGATATTTATAATACTTTCCTTCACTATATATATATATATATATGAACAAAAATCTTCTAATATGCTCCATATACGAAAAATACATCATTCACTAATTTATTGTATTTACTTCAAACTAGTTTCTACAATTAAATTCTCATTTAGGCATTCAAAGTGTCTAAGTGTCTACTCATTACAAAATATTCCAGAATTCTTTGCACAATCAGCTATTTACATGTTCTACTTCAAATAATTACACAAGAATATTTTATTGTTTGATACCTATACACACATAATGCTTAAACTATTTTGAATACTTTTAGAATATGATTTATATTCTCTCCTTTTTGTTTGCATGTATACTTCATAAAAATTTCAACTACACAGTGCTTACACTATAAAATCATTTAACAAATAATAGCTAGTAAAAACACAATTCAATCAAGGCATTGACTTCTCAACCTGTTCTGGAAAATAATATTGGAGCTACCAGGCTCCACCCAGCCTTGACTTCTTCTACTGAAAGGGTCCCCCTGAGCTTCAACGGGCTGCAAGTCAATTAATCCATTGTTCTTTCTTTCTGTCACTATACCTCTCACCTACCACTGCATGAGTCTCTTTCCAATATACGACAAAAAAATATCCCCTTTCAACTTCTTTTGGTAGTTAGTAACTACCTCCTCCTTATCCATCGAGGCGTAGGTAGTTACTTGGCTCATTACTGAACCCCACTCTTTCCAGCATCCTGTCTTACTGGGAGATTTATTGATCAATAAATTTTCAGAATTTAATAATCTAACCCTCATATTAGATGCCTAGGTCTTAGACCATCAAGGACAATTAAATTCAATGATTAATTGCAGCCCATAATTTATCTTCAACCAATTGTAGCTTTAGAAATATTTTCCAAACTTTTTATTAACAACTTAACAAAACAAATTTATATAAGTTAAATATTAGTGACATAATACTTATAAACTAGTCCCAATTAAGTCTGAAACTTAGAACATCAAACACACTTGACATATACAATATTCACAAATAAACTCTATGTCAGGGGCCATCACAGACAACCCAGGAGAGCTCTTTGCAACAACAACAAAAAAATGTAACAAGCCCCCTCAAAAAGTAATCGAATATGCATTTGCAATGTGACTACTAAAAAGTGAATGATAAACACCTAGACAATGTAGTTGCCGACAGAATAGATAGAACTTGTGATTACAATTGACTCATTAATTTTTACTAACCACTCATATGATAACAATCGCAATTAGATTTTGATACATGTGTTAAAATGTGGGCATCTTCCAAATTCCACCAAGCCCAAAATAAGACATATATCACTCGCGTGTATTTGTATTTCAAATCAAACATGCAATGAAATCATACAATATTATATATCGATATAATTCCAAATGGAGTTGTCTTCAGTGCGACTTTTTGGACATTCCAGTGCTAGAATCCAACAGAAAATATTGAGGTGAAACCTTGATTTGTATTATTTAAGCTGGTTTTTTTACTGTGTATATGGATTCAACACCCTAAAAAAACCGTTAGGGCACTTCGATTGTGGATGGAGTAGCCATCGAACTTGTAATTTCAATAAATTCCTGCCAAATTTTGGAGAAATTGGACTGAAAAACTGACCGAAAAAGCTTCCAAAAAGTCGTACTAAAGACAACTCAATTACAAATCATACAAAAATCCTAGTTTAAATCCTCCATTAATGTGCCTATGGGAAGAAATAAATCAAGTGACGTGTCTTAAATAAGTTATCAATTCGATCATGGTGCATTGTTAATTACTCATGTCTACCAGCATATACCAACACAAAAATAACAAAACATGAAGCACTAAAAGAAACATCATTAACCATAATTGCATATAATAAAAATACATTGTCAACATGTGCATTATACATTTTCAAATAGAAATTCCTTAGATATACTTTTATGTTTTCACTAATTGTTATACAGGAAATAACTTCCTCATCAGTTCAAAGGAGAACAACTTGGACTGGAAGAAAACCTAAGTTATAGTTCTATTTCCTAGCATAGTGCACCTCGGAAACATTAAATAAGCATGCTAACGCGGTCCATGATCCAAAAGACCGCGTTACCCTAGGGATGAACGTTATGTTTTTCCTACAGGGTTGCATTACTAGACTTTCATAAGCTTCTAAAGGCTAAAACATGACTTAACTCATTGACACTTTGTCTTTCACTCAATGTTGACTCCAAAAAGCCGGAAAGATTCGCCTCAAACTTGTCTTTGGAAATTGCAAGTCCTAACAAAATCAAACAAAAGAGGGAAGGGCAATAAAGCATAGGCAACATCTAGCCTTTGCCCAAAGGGAACTTATCGAGAAATTGTCAAAAGTTGAGCCTCCCATCGTCTATAAATTGGAAGCTAGGCCATAGTAATGGGGATCAGAATTTGTGCATTGTTATGTTGTTGAGACTTTGTTGAGAGTGAGAGAGGAGCTAGGATCCAAGGGAAGATTTGTTACAACAATCATGGTTCTAATCATTCTTCTCGAAACCGATAATATAGATATGCTCTTTTTTTTCCTATGTCATGATATTAATACTTTATTTTTGTATATGTCGATACAATGGTGAGACTAACGTTATTATTGATGCAAGTTATCTTATATGATGTTATGTGTTGATATATTGAATTTTTGAAGTTACATATACTATGAAGATCACTTGGTGTCCTTTCTATGTACAGGTCTTGATCAAAGATCTTGTCAAGGATCCTTTCTATGTCACACTGGAAACTCCAGCAGATTTGTGTTAAGGACAAGCAGGTAATCGTTCATTGTCTCTTTGTCAATTCTTAGATTAACATTGCATGTTTGCATGTATCTTACTTGAATAGTTGCAAGTCTGATGCAAGCCTAAGCTGACAATACCCACATTATGCAAATAAAACTGCATGTCACTGGTCCCAGGCCTTAATCACCTGATCTATGGTGAAAATATTCACAAATTAAGATTTAGACTCTTAATTAAGTTTATGCGGAAATGTTACTTTTGACCATCCAAGTCTGACCCTCAATTAACCTTTGAGTGGTACTTTACTCCACCTTCAATAAACTTTGGTTAATTCTATACCCCATGCATATTAACCAAACCCCACTCTTTAACTTTGGTTATATTCAACTTAACCTATAAAACCTTTATCCGCTTTATTTCTATTATAATTCTTATATAATAGAAATACTCCACAAAGTGTGCGTAAACCTTACCTTTCTGCCAATCCACGGTCTTTGCACATTTCTCAACACTCAACCTTTATCACATTCATCCTCCACCATTGATTTCGCTCCAACAGATCAACGGTTGTTGCGTCATATCACACCTTAAACCCATTCATCCGCCGAAACTCAATCACTTAACTCGATTGATAAACTTCTTGGGTTTGCTCAAACCCAAGCCTTATCGGCTTCAGTCTCCACCGCTGATCTCACCCTTCAATCCGACAGTTGATGATACCCCCGAGCATCGCACATCACAAATCACATTTTCTTAAGGCCAAGGTTCATCCACTTATGAAATATTGCGATGAGAAACTAATCGACGATTCCTCACCGTTGATCAAAGCACACTTGATCAAACGGTTAATAGCGATATCAGGTGAGGCACTTGCACGAGGATTACCGCCCAATAAAGTGGTTTTCTCTCTCCTGCGGTGTGCTACGTGTCAGTCGATAAATGGAATCGGGTGACTACCCCAAATTACCACTTACCATTTTTCTCCACCCGATAAACAGCTTCTGCTTATAAAACTACCTTCTTCCTTGACTATTGCATGAGTTGATTGGTGCGCGATGAACGTTAAATATAAGAGGCCATCAAATCTACGGGTTACGGGACTTCAACTAGCACACAGATTAAAATGGCTAACCCTCACAATTGACTATGATATAAGAGTTGAATATGAGATCGACGGCTAGGATTGAGTGTGGAACTTCAGCCACGATCAAGAAAATCCATGCTCTCCTACCCCCACAGTTGCTAATCACCGTCAATCTAACAAATCTATCGATCTGACGATCCAGATCTATTCCTCCGCCATTCTTCTTCTGCCATTAATATCCATCGATTTAAACAATCTGACAATTTCTGTGCATTGTCACTCCATTTCTTTGTCCTTCAATTTACTTCATTTTTACCTGGTTTTGGTTTAAGTCAGGGTTTAGGGTATTTAGTTGTCCTGCAACACAACTCCCTCTTGGACATAACTCCGCATATTTTAATAACTGTCACTCTTGAATCTTGACTGTGATCCTTCGAATGGATTCAAGTGATCCATTATGACCCTTCATATCATTCTTCTTCTCTGTGTTCTGCTTAAACTCCACCTACAACCTCTGATACACAGAACTTACTCTAGTTCACACACATATTATAACTAAATTACTCCATACACACAAATAAACTCATAATCGAGTTATTTGTATTAATAAACAGGTATTTACACAGGAAATCTCTCCTTGGCTTGATCTTCTAAATCAATGGCCTCTGTTTTCCTAATTGCCCGTAGGCTTACATTCAAACCTCTAACTATCTAACTTGACTAACTTTTTCTCTGTCTTTTTGCTTTGCATTTATACAAAAGGATTTTATAACCAATTCCTGGTTTAGATCCATAAACTTCTCAAAAAAATCTTAAAATCTCATATTTATCCCTAAGGATCCTCTTTAATCCACAAATCATGAAACCAACTCCTAATCTAAGATTTACAACTAATTCTCAAATCACTCAACTATCCTAAATCTCTCATGTTCTCTAACATTCGAGAACATTTACAAATATGCCTTAGTATACTTAATTAATTCCTATTTTCATTAAAATCACTCAAAAGCCTAAGTAATTATATAAATTTTAACCCTTGGGAAACCAACTTCCTTAAAATGCAAGACCCCCCCCCCCCCTATGTCTACTAAAATACAATGATTCCTCTGAGCTAAATGCTCCTGCATCAAACTTCCAAAGTAGAAAACATTCATGATCTCCTGATCATGTGTCTTCATATGTTGGTAGAAAACCTCTAGGATCCCAAACTTTAGTTTGTAGTTGTTCGAATTTTCTGCACCTTTGCTATTGTTGTACGTTTGTTGTCTTCTGTTTCATCTTCCTCTCCTTGTAAATCAGGTTCAAGTTCTGATTGATCATCCTTCCTGCTACTATCAATCTTCCCCATATGGACTGTTTCCTCGTCAACTTCCATAATTCTTCAATCTCCATCTCCAGCACATCCTTGGACTGGTCCATACTCTGCCACTTACTTCTACCTCTTTCTCTTTGTTTCAAGTTGTTGTTGTTGTCCACTAACTCTTTAAACTGTTGTTCTTCTCTTTGAAGTTGTCGAATTCTTACTCTTACTCTTACTTTTTCTGCCTCTCTTTCATCCTTACCCTCTTTCATGATTATCTCTTTCTACATTGAATCCTGACTTACCAGCATTCTCTCTAGCAATTGAACATCTTTGTTCCATGGATTAAATTCTTCCACATAATCCTCTTCTACCATCTTTACTTGGCTACTCATTTGTGCCAAATTTCCTCCAACATCTACAACTAAACCTGCACTCACAAAACAATTATTAAAATTAAAAACATAAGGACTCAATGCCTCTTCTTCCTTTGGCAACACTTCAATATGTTGCTCTAATTTCTCCTCTTCTATCAACACATCAGTATGTTGATTCAACCTCTTTAAAGAATTCTCTAAAGAATCCTCTAATGTACTCTCAAGACTATCAGTTAGTCTCCCCTCCACGTCATCTGCTCTAATGATGTCTTTATGCTCTTGTCAACTGTAGTGAACTCCTTCCTCTGCAATCACACTATCATACTCTGAATTTCCCAACAAATACTCCAGCAACTCAATTTCTCTGTGACACTTCATAAGTATTTCATCATTACTTATGATTTTTGTATTTATACACAAATTATCAGTTTGAAAATTACAAGGTTCAACAATCTCAATTGTTGCTTCGCATATCAATTCTTCAGACTGAATTTCATCTTCTTTCACAAGAAATTTTTCCTTTGTTGTCATAGCTTCAAACATCAATATATTACTAAATTCTTTCTACTGCAATAATTCACTGTTTTTCTCATTCAAGAGACATTCTCCATCATTCTTTACTTCAGAGTTTTTATCTTCTGAAAGATACTCTTCCATACTTTTAACAGCTTCAAAAGATTGCTCATCCTCTGCAAAACTTGTAATCACATCAAAATTATTAGATTCAACAATATAAGGTTTTACATTCTCCTGTTGATTTGCATTTGTCCAACAGTTCAGAAAATCATCAATAATTCCTTCTTCTTCACCCAGAACTTCACTCTTCTCTGGTTCACAAATGGAAACTTCCATTTCCAACTCAGCTTCTCTGAGTTTTTCCATCAGCCACTTTACTTGCTTCTATTGTAGCCTTCTCTGTAACTTAGACCACGTCACTGGCTTTTTCTTTAATACCCAACCTAGTCTCTGGCTTTCCTCCAGTATCCTCCTTAATGCATCGAGTTGTTCTTTTATCTCTACAATTTCCTTGTCAAGCTCCTCTTGACTCATTCTCTTGCCATTTGCCTTGGCATCCTCCTTCTTCACTTTTCTTCTGGTGTGGTCTTCCTCAAAACCTCTTCTATGACTAACAATAGTCATCTTCTTCTTTTCTATCTTCATGAGCTCCTTACTCACTTACTATGCGTTGCATTAAAGCCTCTGCAACAGCAAGTCCTCCCTATTGCCACTTACCTCACTAAGCTTTCGTCTATACTTGGTCTTTTGGCAAGCCCTTGGTTCTCTATCTCTAGAACCCTTTTTGAGCACTTCCCTCTGCTTCTTTTAGGCTTCAACTCATCTACACCTTCAAAGAACACAATTGTCCTCTTGTATTTCAATCACAATGAAATACTTGGTTCTGACCACCTCTTATTTCACTTAGAAAGTCTTATCAGCTTCCCTCATTACTTAGCAATTCTACCCACATCCTCTGTGGAATTGCCTTTGTGAGCTACAATAATACCTTTGCAGTAACTAGTCTCCTTCTTGTTACATATGCCTCACTAAGCTTCTCTCTTTGAGATCAGTCTGTTAGCATTTCTTTGGTTCTTTCCTCTAGAACCAATTGAGCACTCCTTGCTCTAGGTTGTTGCAATCTTATCACCTTTTTATGTTGCACAGTGCATCATATAAAAAACCACAACTCTCCAATCTCAAATCAAATTAATATATATATAATATAATATATATATAATATATATATTTATATTAATAAATATATATAAATAAAATCAATCTCACCTTCAAGACCTTTGCATGATCTTGTTCTACCATTCACATGCACTTTGAATGGATTGTCCTCTGTTCCCTTGCATCTACAAGTTCTGCTACACAATATCTCTATGTGCCTACTATTTTTCATATTAAAATCTGATCTCTTCTTGCCTGCATACACATCTTAAAACATAACTCTGTTCTAAATTATTTTCAAAGAAATTTTCACACAGAATTTCTTTGTGTTGCTCTGATACCAAATGATGCCAGCCTAAGCCGACAATACCCACATTATGCAGATAAAATTGCATGTCACTGGTCCCAAGCCTTAATCACCTGATCTATGGTGAAAATCTTCACAAATTAAGATTTAGGCTCTTAATTAAGTTTATGCGGAAACGTTACTTTTGACCATCCAATTATGACCCTCAATTAACCTTTGAGTGGTACTTTACTCAACCTTCAATAAACTTTGGTTAATTCTATACCCCACGCATATTAACCAAACCCAACTCTTTAACTTTGGTTATATTCAACTTAACCCATAAAACCTTTATCTGCTTTATTTATATTATAATTCTTATATAATAGAAATACTCAACAAAGCGTACGTAAACCTTACCTTTCCACCAATCCACAGCCTTTACACATTTCTCGACGCTCTACCTTTATCGCATTCATCCTCCACCGTTGATTTTGCTCCATCAGATCAATAGTTGTCGTGTCGTATCACAACTTAAACCCATTCATCCACCGGAACTCAAATCACTTAATTCGCGTTGATAAACTTCTCAGGTCCGCTCAGGCCTAAGCCTTATCGGCTTCAATCTCCACCATTGATCTCACCCTTCAATCTGACGGTTGATGATACACCTAAGCATCGCACATCGCAAATCGCATTTTCTTAAGGCCAAAGTTCATCCACTTATGAAATATTGCGATGCGAAACTAATCGGCGATCCCCCACCTGATCAAAGCATATTTGATCCAACGGTTAACAACGATATCAAGTGAGGCACTTGCACAAGGATTACCGCCCGATAAAGTGGTTTTCTCTTTCCTACAGCGTGCTACGTGTCAGTCGATAAATGGAATCGGGTGACTACCCCAAATTACCACTTACCACTTTTTCTCCACCCGACAAACAGCTTCCGCTTATAAAACCACCTTCTTCCTTGTTGGACACCTAATCCTAAAGGGTTAGCGTGGAAGCCGAATGGACAAAGCAGTCCAAGAGACCTTGGGATGTGAATCCCAACGGTCACCAAATGTACTATAAATGTATATCAGATTGTTAATAAAAATAAAATGCATGCTTTATCTTTTGATCTGTTTCTCGTTAACCATGTCTGTTTAACATGGTATCAGAGCCATGATGAGCGGCCTGTTTTCCCTGAGCAACTAATCTGAGTTGCCTTGAATAGTGCTGGCCCAGTCTTCATTACCTGAAGAACGCCTGCCTGCCTTCCTGAAGCTGCATACCTAATTTCTGAAGGAAATGCCTGGCCTGCACACTGCTGAGGAAATGGTAAAGCTGGAAACACTGTTGATTTGCTGAGTAAAACGCACGCTGCTGACAAAATGGTAAATCTGGAAACACTGCTGATTTGCTGAGTGAAACGCATGCTGCTGACAAAATGGTAAAGCTGGAAACACTGCTGAGTTGCTGAGTGAAACGCACACTGCCTGACAGACGCTTGAAGGAAATAAAATGCCTGCTGACAAGGAACGCAGGAACGCCTGAAGAGCACAGGTCCACTGGTATCATCGAAATTCCAGGTGATCTTATTTGGCCACGGATTTTTATGCTCGTAAATTAATCATGGAATAAAACAGGATGTGTCTGGTTGAATCTAGCAGAGTTTCAAATCTTATCCTTTCATCATTTAAATATTCGAAAACGTTGAAAGTCCCATTTTACGGTTGAATTTATTGGTTCCCTCCTACCGTATGGCACATCGTTGATCGAATTCCCCACGTGAAATAAATTATGGCTCACCAAACGAGTCATCTACTTACAGTTAGTGTGGATATGAAATGTATGATGGAATCCCTATGAAATCTAAAGCTGTGGAAGCCCTATGAAATCGTCTGCATCCAATCAAACACTTTTGCTTGGCCTTTACAGCCTCACTACGTTAAACCTGTCGAAGCCTTGGAGATAGCCAGGTAGCAAGCAGTCTGCAAAATTCCGTTTTTTGGGCTGTGATCCCATGTGGGTTCCAATTCTCCTCCACGGGCAGTGATTCTCCCTCGTGGCAGTGTTGAGCTCCCTCAGACTTGCTCTCTCACAATCACAATCACGCCTGGAGTCCCATCAGAAAATCTATCTTCATGACGCGGTGGAGAAGAACATTAATAGTCCTGTGCTTTTGAGTCTATTATTATGGTGTTGCGTCAACATTTACTTGGAATACTCCTGAATGGTTTGCGGCCAGGATCAGAAGAGCGAACCTTTAAAGCCATCTTAATCATTCGTTGAGGGTTTTCTTTTCATTGGTAATGTTTGAGCAGTCATACAACGTTTTGAGTTTAATTCAGCCGTATGGAGCATTATTGGATTTATTATGAGAAGGGCTTTGCACTTGTGCGTTTTCTCTTTCAAGATTGGTGTATGAAGAATGTTATTGGTGACCTTGAGGAATTCTTCATAGATTCAACGGTTGGATCTTCCAAACAACTACAAAGTTCTAAAGCCTGTGAACAATTGGAGCAGCACCTAAATGGTCATAAATCACATCCTCTGCCGTAGATTTTCTGTGTACATAAAGAATCAACTTGTGTGCCTACAAACTTGAATCAATATTCAATAATCAAAAGGACCTTAAATCCCGTGTCTTGGTACAGCACTAAGAAATACACTAACCTGGCTCGAACCATCAAACTGCCTATAGAATATTCAGAGAAGACTTATATGATGGTTTATTGATGAATGTGCTTTTGTCTGACTAAGTGCTCAGAGTCTACCTGTCGTAGTTGTTAGAATAATACAGTTGCACTTAAAGATTGTAATTCATATTGTTGAAGGACGTACTAGGGTTTGAACTGTGCACCAATCCTGATGTCAATATAGTGAACATTGATATGATGGGAATCTTGCTTATGAATTTTTCTATCTAGTATATGGTTGATATCAGCATCGATATATACTGTGACAGTGTGACTATGCTTTGCATTCTGACAGCCTATGCAGTACTCCATATCCCGTAGATTATGAAATTTGGTTAAAAAAAAAAAAAGTTAAGCAGAGCACTGCCTGGCAATGGTCATGGAAAGATGATTGACTATAGTGCTGCTTCAGTGAGGAGTGATGATGTAGCGGAATCATCAGGGACCTCTGCAGCATCTTTGGCCTGAAGCAATACATAATTTTAATTTATTATTGATTAGCTGTAACTGTGTTGGATCCTACAGCTCGACTTTAAAGACAAGTTTGTGGCATATATCATGCATTTGGAAATATTTGCTCCATGTATCTGAATTGGTTTTGTTTTCTAGCAGAAGACTTCAGCTTCTTGTAGGAATTGCATGTTTTCAGGCCATTTTCCCATTTTTTATTTAAAACAGTTTGATACCAAGGCTTAATCCCGAGGCAGGATTCATTGGTCAGCGATGCTATTGAATCATTTATTCGTGCTGATGATGCTACACAGTTCCAGAAGCTAGAATTTCCTTTCATTGATACTGTATTCACAAACTGCCTCTGCCCACACCAAATCCAACGAGAAGAAAAGTTTTACTGGCAAACTTTAAAGTATATAAGAACCGTCATTCTCAGATTTTTCTTGCATTAAACAACAGTATATGAAGGTATATTGAGAGCCTACATACTTGAAGATTTTTGAAGACAAAGTGGTATACAAATCAATTTTTG